>CABPRJ010000491.1:746528-878559 GCA_902439185.1 Cinara cedri | reverse complement strand
ATTTTTTTTTTTTTTTTTTTTTTTTTTTTTTTAATACCACTACAAAACTACGTCACCAGTCTGATTACGAGAAAGGATATAATAATAATAATAATAATATTCAGACGACGAAAAATATAAAGGATTTTACGCGTCATGCACAAAAACCGTTTCCTCCTAGAGAGAGTGCAAGAGTCGTGGTATTATTATTATTATTATATACGACAGCAACATCCGATTCACGCACGAGACATATTATTATTATTATCATCATTTTTTTTTTTTTTACGATTTTACAAGACTTGAAAGAGTAAGTATATAATAAATCCCTGACCCCTGCACACGTGCTTTCAATATATTACTTATGCTATATACAATAATAATAATAATATATTCCACGTTGATATTTTGATGGTGTGCATGGAATACACCTGCCTTTCAAAGCTCATAACTTCAGACTTTTGGTGGAAAAAAAAATATATATATACGTATTACCTCGGGTTTAATTAAAATGGAAACATTTTACGATTTTAATCAGTTTGATTAAAAATACGAGTATCAATAAAGTAGCGATGAACCTTTCCGTCGTTATAGTATTATTTAGGGACGTGTCTACTCCATCACTATATTATTCGGTTCGATGTTAAAATGTTTTTTAAGTTACATAAAGTTAACCGATACATACCTCCGGAGTGTCGAAGTACCGTAGCTACCGGTTTTTCAACTTACTATTGGACTGAAATTCAATGGAGACCTTTTTATGAGTTTAACCAACCGTTTAGTGAAATCCTCGTTCCGAAATTCACTACCGTATGAGAGATAGAGCGCATACGGACAGACAGACAGACACAAATTCATAAATTAGTTTAGGTTACTCAATAATAGTACACATTGATAAAATATTTTGTTCGTGTTTGATTTCCGCTAATTAATGACTATGCATTGACATTGTATATGATTTATTTAATGACAAACCATTGCTAATGAAAAAAAGATTCTGAGCGGAGTTCAGTTGATAGTGTCGCTTTTTCAACAATGTATACTATGTCATATTATGGTAAAATAATTACAAAAATGTGCGTTTCCACTGCAAAAAATTTTGTTTGAATAGATTTAAAATAATTAAAACTTAATAACAACGAAAAATCAAATAAAACGGTTGCCAATGACAATACTTTATATTTAATATTTCAATCATTTTTCACCTAAAGAACCAGGTTTTCATCATTATCTCGAATATTAATGAGAATTTAAAAAAAATGACCTCTTTAAAGTACCGCCCCGAGAATATCTCTTTCCAGAAAATGTGCTATACTTGATAATCGGAGTAAGCCTTTCTGGCAGAAAAAGTGTTCACATAAAAAAAAAAAAATATCTTTATAAAACCAATACATTCTTCGAATTCAGAATACAAAAACACAACTAAATTCTAAATATTTGTAGTCCTTATTCCTTTGAGTAATATATTTATGTATATATATATGTATATACATTCAAGTCACCTCGATAACTCGATTTTTTTTTTTTTTTTATTCCCCTAGAAATTCTCATTACACTCAATGTATTATAAGTCTTGTTAACTCGAATATAAAATTGCGATAAATAGCTTAGTCGAAGTATATTACATATTATACAAATATATTTCATACGTTTTCCCGTTTTTTCTCCCTTTTTTTTCGGTTTTTCGCATCTGATGAGAAAACTCTTGAGAAAATTGAAAAATGACCTTCCTAAAGTACCTCTCTACACCGATTTTTTTCTACTGTATCTAATTAATAACACATATGTACATACTCTTGATACGATTGTGTTTATTTTAGTTTTTGTATACCGTTTATGTACATATATATTTATCATAAAGATTTTTATCGTACAATTTTAAAATTACATTTCATTACATAACTCGAAATTTTGATAAATTCGAGTTAGATATCTCGAACAATTCATATCTTGAAGTGAATTTTTATCCTTCAACTTCGAGTTATCGAGACTCGACTGTATATTTATATACATATATAAAAAAAAAAAAACATAATTCGATTACTTTTATTACCTCCGAAGATATTTTAATGGGTACCTTTTCAATAATTTTCAATTATTACACCCCACCATCTATTTTCGTTAACGCTGGCTCTGACTGTTCATTATGATAAATTAGAAGCCGCGCGGTAACATTTTTAATTTTTTTATAAGGGAATATGTACTCTTTCACTCACCAATTCACGTACTGCATACACCCTTACACGTACGAGTTATTAGGACGCTCGAAGTTTGACTGTTACGTACTACGCACGGACGTGCAATATAAACTTTTCTGATTAGGAGGTATATTATAATACACGTAGGTACTACACGTTGTCGTGATGTAGATAATAAACAAATATTATTAGATATTCAATATTTTCGTACAGTATACGTTGTTCTATCTCTGGCTTGCATTATTTTATAACGTTATTATACGCTCTCGTTTTCTAAACGGAGAAACATTGCGTTTGCGTCACTAGGTTATTTTTAGTGATGTTTTTATTATAATACACATATACACTATATGTATAATAATGCAATACGTGTATTTTTTTCGTCCTGATAAATATTCACGAACCAGCAGTTTATGTGTGTACAGTATCGTACACTGTATACATTTACAAGAATACACGAACTCTAAACAAAGTTCTCCTTCCACAAAAATCAATATTTCTGTAAATATTACACGTAACAACGATTGCGCGTCGTATATATCACTATTATGTCTGTATAAAAAACCTGATAATAATTATGGATATGCCACTGTTTTAGGTGAGAAGTTGGAAAGGTAGGACAGATACATTTATTTAATGTATATCTGTGCGGAACAATATATCATTCCCGACGAAAACGAAATACGGTTCTGAACGAAGTTCCGTTAAACGTATTTCGAAACGCAGTGATTTTTACGATTTCCATTCAAATTTGAACTTTAAACGCGTATGAAAAAAAAAAATACCAATAGAGAAATTTAAATTTACAACGTTGAACTCCCGTCATCATCATCATTGTAGCTGCTCGCCTGTATTGAAAATCGCAACTTTCCTGTACTACCGCCGTCGTTTTATTTGAGATTTAAAACCGTTTAAATCCGCGCCTCTTGAGATATTACGTGGCGTGTGTGTATCCGACGATTTGTATCAATGGAATAAATGTTCGTAATCGTAAAAAAAAAAAAAAAAACCGCCGGAAATATTAAATCAAAAACGTAATCGATATTGAAAAATAAATAAAATAACGTCTGCTGCCGTGTTCCGCGACGACACAATAATGTTATTATGAAAATCAGAGACCCGGAGGCGCCGCGTTTCGACTCGTATGTCGTATTTTTATTCGATATACCGTCCGTCGCCCGGGAAATACTGAATATTCCGATACACCGGCGGGCTACCTCTCGATGTCGCGTGTATGGCCGGGGATCGCAATAATATTATAGAAACCGTTCGCAGTCCCCCCCCCCTCTTCCGTCCCTCCCCGCCGCTTCGCCCGTCTTTCCGGAACACACCCACACGCCCGGCGTGTGCACCCATATCACCTGTATCGTCTGCGTACCGCGCATTAAAGGTTTTATTTTCTTTTTCTCGATTCGATCCGGTCCCCCCGCGACGCGACGCGGAAACACGCGCACTGCACAGTGTATAAACCCGACATCTGTCCTCAACTATTTTGAATAAAACGCACCTATACGCGCGACATGCACACACGGCCGTCGTTTAAAATACTCATTTGTCCGCGCGTTTTCCGTTTCGATCGCATCAATAGATACGTATATATTTATATTACACATGGTGCGCATACAAGCGGACGATCAATACTCGATAAGACACTCGGAAAGTATTGATTTTTTTTCGTAATGAAAGTCTGTTAGACGAGAGGTTCTAAAAAACTACTCATTACGGTTATTTTACGGTGCTATTGTTTTTGGGTGCGAAAACGCTCCATACTTTATGTTTTCAAATAGCAATATATATATATATATATTTATATAAAAATTCGTTAAACGGCTTGTATATGTACATGTACGATTTTAACTTTTTTTTTTTTTTTTAAATTATATTTACAATCTATGCGACGATGTATAATACGTAAATTAGAGAATAGAACGTAATACAACAATGATTAGGCGCGAGGGAGGAGGCCATCCGGTGATAGAACCCGATTTTAATTTAAATACGTTTTCACGTTGAGATTTTTAATTTCCGTAAACCCGTTGACGGTATATTACCCTTTTAAGTTTGGGTAGGAAAAAATATTGGCGCACAATTTGTGTTGTTGCGCAATGCGCGGCGTTTGAATGGACAGTTCCTTCACTTACAAAACAGAAAAATTAAAAATAGAAAATCCCTGGCGTCTATTTTCAAAATTTGCGGCAATAAGTGAACATTTTCAAAATGGATTACTTGTCTGTTCAGAATTGGCCACACCGCATCGCGCCATGATGTGGACAATATTGCTGTTAGGTACACGTCCGACAACTCTCTCTATCCGGTCTATCCAAAAGATTTACACATTAATAAAACACAAACGCATTTTCAACGGTAAACCAAAAACCATCAACAGCGAAAACCCGTGTAATTCATAAGCGATGATTACATTTTGATTACAAAATCGTATAGAGTACAATCGTCCCGTATTTTCATTATTATTATTATTTTGTGTTGTTGTTGTTGTTGTTGTCCGAGACCCCAGTACCCCGTGGGATACACCATTGGTTTCTTTCCATATACTTGGGATCGAGTGCCGTAATAAACAGGTTTCCGAAATAAGCACTCGTATAACAAACTGTTTACGCGACGATCTCGCCCGAACAACCATGCGCATAATCGGACTTAATGAATCCTAAACTCGGAGCACACCGTGGTGTGCGCCTGATTTGTTAACGTGTTAACATATATTTTAACGGGTAAACACGATTGCGTACGTTCGTTATCGGTGATAACATTTTAAGCTACACGATTGCGTACGGTTTCGCCTACAAGATTGCGTATGAAATATTAAGCGTCGTTGCCAATTTCCATACCGGTGCGCACCGCGCGACTACACGAGTAAACTAAAAATAATTTATAAATACTTTCCACTTCGCGTATTTCCATAACCATTATGTTTTTATTACCTACGTTTATTGTTAATGATATCAGATTCACGTACATCAGATATAACGAAACTTCGTTATTTCCGATGCATACGGTATTTTATGGCTTTCAGTTCGCCGTCCATCGTCACACGCGACGTTTAGGAACATGGAAAACGCAATTAAACTTACAGAATCCGAAAAAATAAAACAGTTAGTTCTTTCACATATTTTCATTGAAATGTTAAAAGAAACTCAAATGCAGACAAGATCGATTAATCGGATACAATCGGTTAATAATGGGAGAATAAAAAAAAAATGCAAACAAAATTTAAATAGAATTCAACATAATATTATGATGAGTACAAAATCCATAAAAGTTTAATCCAATATTTAAAAATAGTAGGTTATTGATGTCAGGGAATTCAATATTAGGCATTTTAAAATAATAATAAATTCTATTATTTGGTTATTCTCGCTACTTATATTTTATTATTTTACACTAATTTGTTTTAGAACTGTACTGGATATTTATTAGGTATGTGTTGAAATTAATAAATTTGACAACGTTGCATACAATTCCATACTCAATCGTGTTGCCAAAAAGGACAACCGTACACAATCGTGTTCTACCCATTTTAACTATTCATTAGCTTACCTCTCACTATTTTAATTGTATATTATTATTAATAACTGTTAATAATAATTTTATTTAAATGTTATCTTTAATATTTACTAACACTTATATATTCTTCTTGCGACATGTATTCTTCTTATGCATACGTATATTTCCGTCAGGTGTAGAAATAAAATAAACCATCTTCGATAATCAATTTCAGTGGAATATTGTATAAAATAATAGGAAAAAAAAAATTCCGAAATACACTTCAAAAGTAACGATTCGGAAAATCGGGATTCTCGAACTTCGGTCAATCCGAATACTATTCTCTTCGCTAACGCCGATAATATCATAATATTTAGTTTCAACATAAAACTGAAATAAAAAGTTTCTGCGCGTATTATTAATCTGCTGTGGGTATGTAAATATTTATAAAATGTAAATTTTAAACTTGGGCTGTAGTGTAATTTTGTTATTTGTATTTCGTTTAATGTATAATATTATAATATTAGTATGATAAAACATATTTGCGTATACGTTACTTAAATATTCAACCTCAAACACGCACCGCACATCCGGCCGAATGTGTGTTTATGTCAAATCAATGATGAACTCCAACTGTGTGTAATTATTGTAAACAAATCCGTAGTGTGTGTGTGTGTGAGAGAGAGAGAGCGAGTGAGTGAGAAGGAGGGAGAGGGAAATATATAGAAATAATAAATTCCGGTTGAACACTCGGTCTTTTTGGAAATACCATACAATATTGCAAATCTAGTCTCGGAAATGAATTCTGTTGGGATGGTATACAAAAAAACGACAAAAAGATATTCTGGATAACTATATAAATGTTTAATAAGTTTCTTTGTCGTTTATCAATTTTGCAAATGTTGATTATATTTGTAAGGGCTGGATCGTTGACGTAATGACGGAATACAAATCGATAAACACCGATATTACAAAGATACTTTTTAGATAATATTAATAAAACAAAAAATTAAATAAATAAACACGGGTTATACATTTATGAATAAACAAAATGAATGAAAATTGGCTAAAGATGTCCGATGTCGAGTGTTTTGGTAGAATTTATTTTTCTAGTAAACTTTAAAGTACAGATCGTATTTGGACAAAAGTGTTTTTTTGTGGGACAATAGAAAAAAACACATTCTGTGGACAATTTATCTGGTTGATGTTTGAGTTTTTTTCAAGTACCTACGTAAATCGAACAATATTCGACGAAAATTCGACCGAGCAACATTATCGACGTAAATTACGTAAAATCACGAAAACTGTATTGATTGTCCTTTAATCCAGCTAGGTTACGTTATTTTTTTGTCAGATTTTTTATAAAGATTTGCATGTTTTTATATTTTTTTTTTCTAGGGTATCGGAAGTCTGTTCAGTGCGTTGAAAGTTGTCCGTTTATTACGACTGGGCCGGGTCGTTAGGAAATTGGACAGGTACTTGGAGTACGGTGCCGCCATGTTGATACTACTGTTGTGTTTTTACATGCTTGTGGCCCATTGGCTCGCGTGCATATGGTATTCGATAGGTGAGTATAATAAAAATAACGTCGCTACTTTTTGGCCGATTTAATTTTTTTGCGTTTTGGCCTAATCCAAACTTGCTATTCAGGACGGTCCGACGCCGAAAATGGAATCCAATACTCGTGGCTTTGGAAGTTGGCCAACGTCACTCAATACCCGTATACGTACAGTTATAACGAACAAACCAACACTACCGAACTGGTTGGTGGGCCTTCGAGGAAGACCATGTACGTGACCGCGCTGTACTTTACCATGTCGTGCATGACCAGTGTCGGGTTCGGTAACGTTGCGTCGGAGACCGACAACGAAAAGATATTCACCATTTGTATGATGGTTATCGCGTGTAAGTATAATTTACATGTTATATTAAACACAATAACATTATCTTCTTCCTCTTACTCTTTCTAAAGTGTAACCGCCTTTTAAACTAGTTTCCCAAACAAATACTCTTCCGTGTATCCTATCCTACACTGCCTTTTTCCATTCCACTCCGGGTTCCGTCACTTCTGTATCCCTGGCAACACAACACTCCCATTTTAGGCGAGGTCTTTCTAGTGATCACTTTCCTGATAAATTACGTTCGATGACGGTCCTTATTGTTGATCACTGTTTTCTCCGTGAATATGCTGCCCGTTTCATTTTTCCGCCGGAGATAATTTCGTGATACTAGAGCGTTGAAAAATATTCAAGATTATAAACAATTGCGTGTTATATTTCATTCCCTAGCTCCTTGGATCCTCCGAGTGTCTTTGCATGACTTAAAAATACTTAAAAAAATCTATTTGTTTATAATATTGTTTGTTCTTTCGGGTTAACCGAGAGATTTCCCGAGAATGTGTTGCACGCCACATAATTATCGTAGAGTTATTTCCGCAGCACTGTTATACGCCACGATCTTCGGTCACGTGACTACCATTATACAGCAGATGACTTCGGCCACTGCCAAATACCACGACATGTTGAACAACGTACGGGAATTCATGAAGCTGCACGACGTACCAAAAGCGCTGTCCGAACGTGTCATGGACTATGTGGTATCCACGTGGGCAATGACCAGGGGCTTGGACACGGACAAAGTACGACGGCTTACATAAATGATTATTACCTAATACTTATGCGTGCGACGGCCCTTCGCGAGGTGTAATGGACGCAGCTATTTTGTCGTCCCGGTGCTCGAAGGGATTATATAGAATAATAATTAACAAGCGACCCTTATTAAATCACTCGTGCACTAATTTTATTATATGATCAAAGTATTATTAAAAACACCCGCGTGCGTCACTAGAATCGAATTTTCACTTGACTATTTTATAAAACACTCCAAATGATTGGGACGAAAGAAAAGAAAAAAAGAGACAATTTTAGATATCACTATTCATAAAACAATAGTTTAATAACCAAATTCTACATATAAAAACCGTGATCCATCCGTCTGAAATACTTTGTTTATTTACTTTTATAACCAATAATCAAATCTACTATAACCCGTCATGTATGACGAACATACAAATAATATTACAATATCTGTGTACAATATACGTATACTATAATACTGCTTAAGAAAAAAAAAATAGTTAAATTTGAGCAGACAAATATGAGGGCTGGTTGTTTAAAGTTTAAATTCCTAAAAGACACATCCTTGACACTAAATTCGTGCATTTACCAAATTTCATCATCCCCTTAGCTTCATTTGGAAGATTCGTGTAAGAGGGTGTTCAAAACCTAGAAAACACTATCACAACACTGTGTTGTGGTCTCACAACACTGTGTTGTGGTCTCACAACCCTCTAAAATTCACATAGGAGATTTTTAGCACTTCAATTAGTCTATAAAACAACTTTAATGTTTCCGAGTTGGTCCTCATTTTATTCAGACTTCAGAGGGAACCACTAGAAGTGTTCAACAGCAGCGGAATAAGAATACATTTTTTAAAACATTTTGTTTTGTTTTCTTAATATTTGTGAAAATATCGCTTACCCCATTTTACCTATTGTGACAAACATTTAGGCATAATATCGTGTCAGAAACGATAATAATTATAATTTAAAAAGATATAACGACTGTATTTTTATTGGTGTGTGTCAATTACGACATATTTTCGAACAGACGGCGCGTCGTAGCGTGTAAAAACAAAAAAAAAAAAAACAAAAATCGATGAAGCAGTGCAATAATCGGTTTTTCGGTTTATATCGACGTGGACTAGAGCCCAGATGGCTCGATGCCCAAATAATTTGGCTCGGACTATCCACGCCGTCGTCGCAATCGCAAGTGTACAACAGCAACAAAAGTCAACATAGACTATAATATAACTAATTGTTTTGCTATTATAACAATAATACGATTATCCACTTAATATTAACTAATTGTAACGTTGTTCGATTTTTTTTTTCGTGTTCATTTTGGTCTGCAGACGTTGAATTATTGTCCGAAAGATATGAAAGCGGACATATGTGTTCATCTCAACCGTAAAGTGTTTAACGAGCACCCGGCGTTCCGATTGGCCAGCGACGGGTGCTTACGTGCTTTGGCCATGCACTTCACGATGAGTCACTCGGCACCGGGTGACTTGTTGTTCCACACGGGCGAATCCATAGACTCGCTGTGCTTCATCGTCACCGGTTCGCTGGAAGTTATCCAGGACGACGAGGTGGTGGCTATTTTAGGTGAGTTTCGATATCTGCACAATATCAGCGGAATCGTGTTGTTATTGTGACGTGCTGTAAAAGGGGGTAAAGTTCAAATTCAAAAATCATCCTAAATGCCTAATAGTCTACGTTTGCAATGTTTTATAACACTTTCCAGCGTATTACGGTTACACGATATCAATTGGAAAGAAAAACGATAAATGATTTGATTGTTCGTTCCCAATATTGATTTTAACGACCAAGATTGAGTATATCGCAAAAATGCATAATTTCACGTAGGTGTTTTACTGATCATCTGATTGGTTAACCTGTTATCTATATCCATTGGATTGTCAATCTGTATACTAAAAAAAAACCTACTTATTATATTATATTTAGCACTTGAACGTTTTTTTTTCAACAAATTAACGTATTCATTCGCGTAGTTTAGCAAGCGTTATATCATATGTACTGGTGAAAAACCGTAAGTGATAGTTCACTTATATTGGACCAATAATCCCGGTTTTAATGGATACGCGCTATTATTATTAAAAAATATGTTATTTTAACGATATCACTTGTTAATTGGATCAGGCAAGGGCGACGTGTTTGGCGATTCGTTTTGGAAGGACACAGCGCTGGGACAGTCGGCGGCCAACGTTCGGGCCTTGACCTACTGTGACTTGCACACAATCAAACGGGACCGGCTGCTGGAAGTGTTGGACTTCTACCAGGCATTCGCCAATTCGTTTTCCCGGAATCTCATACTCACGTACAACCTCCGAAACAGGGTACGATCGCGGTTAGCCGCAGCAGGGTAATGTACATACGACTCGTTGAATAAAAAAAACCCATGTTCGTTTGCAGCTTATCTTCCGGAAGGTAGCCGACGTCCGGCGGGAAAAGGAGCTGGCTGAGAAGCGGAAAAATGAACCACAGCTGGATGAACAGCGGGACCAGCTGGTCCGAAAAATCTTCACCAAATTCCGGAAGGACCGGGCGCCCAGCATGCAGCAGCCACAGGGAGCCGGAACAGCCACCGATGAAAGCAAGGGCGATGGAAGCGGCGGACCGTCCACAAGCGGCGCAGCGCCGGACTCTTCGGACACCGGCGGCCGTCCCAAAGTATTGCCGCTGATTTTGAAGCAACAGCCTGAAGATCAGTCACAGCAAGCTTCGTGTTCGACGGGGCCCAGACCGGCCACGGTTACAGCAGCAGCGGCACCGAAAAAGGTATCGAAATGGGGTAAGGTGTTGGGCGGTGGAAGCGGCAGTACGGACTCAGTGGACACGTCAGTGGTGAGTCTGCAGAGCGCTCCGGCCAAGATCCGGGACTCACCCGGGCGGACAGTGGGAAACGGTCACAAAGTATTCCCAAAGTTGCAGAAAGTACCAACGACGGCAGCCGAGCCATTTTCGGGCGGCAGTGGTGGTCAGCGGCAAGAAACGATTGACGAGAAGGACGAACGACTAGGAATCCGAGCGGGAGTAGGTGGACTAGAACCGGAAGAAGATCCTCCCCCGTCATCCCAACAGCGTCTAGACGCGCAGTCGCCACCTCCACCCCCCTCCATGATGATGCTCCTGCCACCCCCACTTGACCTGGACATCCTGTCATGCAAAATCGAAGAACTCAGGGACAACTTCAAGTTGGACGTGAATCGGATCGGTAGTAGGCTGTCCAACATGGAAAACATGATGATGCAGATCTTCAACAGGTTGGAAACCTTGACCACGGTTTCGGCCGTACCGTCACCGCTTCTTCAACCACCGGACACGCCGACGTCTACCGGACGGGCCGCCAGTCGGACGAAAAGCACGGACGACCTGAGCTCTCCGATGATGACGCCTAAACTGCCGCCCATGGTCAGGCGCCGTCGGAGCAAGTCGCGGACCAGGTCCACGTCATCCGCACTGCCACCCATGAAGCCGTACAGTCCCAGGGACACGTCACCGCAACCGTACCCCAGGACGGAATCGCTCAAAAAACCTTGCTCCCCTCGACCCGACGATTTTCTGTAACACGTAACGAGAAACGGGGGGGAATTACCTATAAAAATCATAAATTACCTATTATATAATAATAAATTATAATTATTGTCTACATAGCGTGTATAAATAATTTGTATTATTGTACAACGTAAATTAATATTTTTTATTGTAACTACTTTTATGCGTTATTATCATTGTTTTTTTTTCCATTCATAATACTCGGGTAAAAAAAAAATAAATAAATAAATAAATAATAAAAATTGAAAAATTAAAAAAAAAAAAACTTTATTCACGATGTAATATTCTATGGGCGGGGACGCGAGCTAAATACTTGGTGAAAAAGAGCCTCCGGGGACGGCGTGGGTAGTACGGAGTACGTTTCGGACGCGGGCGGTTCCGTTGGACGAACAATAATAAATTACCGCGCGGTTGTAAACTCGACTCGGTAAACGGCCGCGGACGTAAAAAGGTCGATAATATTGTAAAAGTCTGCCCCAAAAAAATTAATTTTTTTTTTTGAAATTAGATTTACCTACTCGTGTAAAACCGGACTCGAATTATATTTTCTCATTTCCTTTGCCGCGGAACGTTGTTCGCCCGTATTTCAAAAATACACAGAACATCGTGTTTCGCGACAATTTGTTTTCAAAACCGTTACGAGTGAACGTGCATCAAAACTTCCAAACATTTGGAGACAAACTTGTCAACAATAGGTATGTGTTATGCCGCCGATACCTGACATAACCACGGATGTCCGTCGTTTAAATCGTGGCCCTCGGGCTGTATCTTCCGCTCTTATATCTTATATCGCTCTATTAATGCCAACTGTTTTGTCTGCGTGCGTACAACATTATCGTCGATCGCCGAGATGAAAGTGGCGGAAATACAGATAAAACAGTTGTCGCAACATAAAAGTTTGTAACGCGGGGCCCCGAATCGAATGGCCAATTCAAATAACTTCGCGTCGCGTCACCATCTAGTTTATTGCTAAATAACTAATATAAGATTGTTTGGAAACATCTAATAATTCACTTGATTTGGTCCACGGAATAGAGACCCCGACAGATTTTCGGCTTGAACGAGTTATCAATGGATTTTCCAGTTTCGGGAGGTACCTATTTGAATCGTATTGTGTAAAACCTTATGATCTCATGTCGGAACTCGTCGGGCCAGATAGCTGCCCGTGGTTTTTCGTTTTATTCAAACAGAGTTAGACAATTTTTTTTTTCTCTTTTTTCAAAATGGAATTTGCACAATCAGGGTTCTTTTTCCAACCTAACCGAATCACTTGTGCGACTACCGTAACGTTAGGTATATTACATATTTTAGTATTATCTATTTGCCTATATACAGTTATAATTTTCTTACCTAGGTCCGTTGATTTATAATTTTTCGAAGTTTTTTTTTTTCTTTCCAGTGCTATACAAATTTACCGCCCGCAGTATTATAGTAGACCTCTTCATTACCGACTGCCGTTGCCGGACCGAGTTTATAAAATAAAAAAATAAAAAAATAATAATAATAATTATAATAACAATAAAACGTGAATTGATCAAAAATAATTAGAGTTTACGTATTCGTTATTTTCGGAACATTTCCCCGTCCGTAGACTCTCTCGCGTTATATTTAGGTTCCGGCACGTTTTTTTGTCTGTATTATTTCGTTCGTGCCACCTGTAATTGTGAACAGGATATTGATATATTATATAAATATTTTATAGGTACTCGACACGTTATTTTTCTAATGATTCCAAATGTATATTATTATAACAATGATATATTGTATTTTTTGACGCTATAATCGTGCGGCATTATTTCGACGTATATTTTCATATAATATTATAGATTCGTCGGTTAAAGCGTTGTCTTTTGACGTTTTTTTTTTCTAATCACACACACACACACACACACACACACACACACACACACACTGATAACAGTATAGGCGTACAATCGTTTTTGAACAACAACAATATTACGAATATTATTGTCATCGTTGTCCATCAATTTCTCATGTCAATACTATATTATACTAGATTTACCGAAAAATAAAAACAAAAGTCGTCTCTACCCATTATCCGCAGTGTTGATACCTATATACCACTGTCTGGACACATTTATCTAGATAATATTTTTTTTTTTTTTTTTATTATCTTGTTTAAACAGATGCAAATTTCGAACCATCTTTGTTTAGTATAATATACGTAGACTAATGAGACTATTAGATTACGCGTGTACGTTTTTATTTTTTGGCGAAAATTACTGCGAGACTACTGAGGAACCATCCGAAATAATGTTTAACATTTGTTATCTTTATCCGTATATTTAGACGGTTTTTGAGCAATTATCTTTCACTTATCTTTATCTAGATACTATTATCTGCGTCTCAACACTGTCTAGCTATCTTTAATAATTATTGACTATTGCAATTTGATATACGACTTTACGTAATTTCATTTAATACACTATATTAAGTATTGAACGATTCGTACTGGTATTTTTTTATTAAATATTATAGATATTGTTTAGTCATTTTTTTTTTCGCGATTTACGGCGTAACGATATAATAAAATATTGCAGATGTATACTTGACGAAAACGACATACATATTACGTTCGGATTTTTTAAATATTTGTTAATACAAACAAGGCCGGGCATTAACGAGTTAAACAATTATAAGCTAAATTCAAAATTAAATTAATTTTAACTTATAACTTATATGTTATTCCTTTCTCTTTTTTCATTAACTTAACTTTTGACTCAATTTATTTATTTTTACGCCAATTTTAAAAATAACGAGTTAAATTTGAATAACGTCACGTTAAGTTAATTGTGTTTAGTTGAGAGTTTAAAACAATTAGGTGTAAGTAATTGAATACTTCCGGAATAATCCCCCGGCGTTTAACATTGATAGTCTTTATTCTCAAAAAATAACTAATTTCGGATTAATAATTATTACTACGATAAAAACAGTTTTACAAAACAAAAATAAAAAATACTTAAGCGAATAAGTTAAATCGATTTTCAAATTAACGTTGAACTTAATTGTTAGCAAAATTAATATAAAACAATAATTTTTAACTCGTTGCCTTTTTTTAATTGGCTTAACTCAATTGAGTTAATATTATTATCGTTAACTAGCCCGGCCATGAGTCTATGAGTAATTGAAAATTAATAACATCGTCGTTTTTTTCTTCGGCGGCCTTTTTGAACACCGCGTATCTATTGCGAATAATTCTGAGGAATTAAACTGCAGGAAGAAACTGTATTGAAATCATATAAAAGTACAACATAAACTCCGAAGATTGAGATTCGTTCGTTATGTTATAAAACTCCGCCTCGTACCACCGTTTCGAAAAGTATAACATTAATATTTTTTATCGATTCGTCACCGCGTTGTTGTTATTTATTTTAATATTTCTAATCGATTTATATTTATTATAATAATATATTTGTATTTGTATATTTTTTTTTTCGCGAATAGACTATCTAAAACGATTTTTCTCATGATAATAATAATTTAAAAAAAAAAAAAAAAATTGTATAATGTAAAAATATTATTGTAATTTACTGGTTCGTATTATTATACTTAAATATAATATTATAATATGTTGGACTTTAATTGTCGGGCGTTCATGTACCTAAATAAAGAACAATTATTATGAATAATTTGTCGAGCCAAGGCCGAATCGAAGGTTTCAAAAAAAAATAAAAAATAAAATCAAAAAATTTAAAAAATCGCGGAACCACCATCGCGCTGTGCGAGTAGAGCGAATTTGAAAAAGTGCCTTCCACATGAATCTCCCGTCACGGGTAAAAAAAAAAAAAAAATTATAATAATATTGAATTTTAAAATGTAGGGAAACACAAGTGGTATATTAAATTTAATTTTAGAAGTACAAAATAATTTTTTCTTAAAGACTTTTGTGACTATATTATAATATGATACATACATGATAAATATTAATAATTTTGTAGGGATTTAATAATATATAAAAAACATTATACATATATATAAATCATAATAATATTTTAATTGTTTGTAATAATATTATATTTTGAACATAATTTTTTTATCGATTTTGGCACAAAAATATAATAATAATACTTTTGTCTGTAAAATGTGACTTTTTATTATTATTATTATTATTATTAATACATTATTATTATTATTATTATTATTATTATTATTATTATTATTATTATTATATAAAAAAAAAACGATTTCTCATAGAAATTCAACGCACGTGTACCAATTATAATATACTGCACTTTTATTTTTAGTAAAAAAAAAAAAAAACAATAATTCATTACGATCGTTATCGTTTTATTTTTGAAATATTTATAAACATTTTTTTTTTTTTTTTTTGCCTATTTTTATTTGTCTTTTTATTTGTATAAGCAATAAGTTAAGTTTGGTAAAAATACAAATAATTATTTCTTCTCGATTATCTTTACACCGTTATGTTGTTTATTTGTGTAATATTATTGTTTCCGAATAGACACGACTCTATTCGTTTACCGATTGTCTTTCACAAGTACCTACACGTACAATAATAATAATAATAACAATCATCATCGTTATTATTATAATTATCTCTGTGCTGTTTACTTCACATAGCCGACGATAGATAAATGGATGAGCCACGGCTGCGACATTGTAATGTCAGTTCTGCGTTTCCGGGGTAGGTTTATTTATTTTTCGAGAGAATTTCGGTTAACGTTTTGATGTTACGGCATTTTATCGCGACCGGTCGCCAACGCGGGCGACACAACACGTGCAGACAATTGCGTAGACATCAAAACGTAGGCCGTTCCCGTTAACGCTGCCCACATCAAGTAGCGCCGCGTCCCGAGCAAAATAGAAAAGTTCCCGTACCTCTCTCTATTAGGACGTTTCCCGAGCTAATTCGCTAGAAATTAACCGTCCGTTTCTCAATCTTATCTTCTCATGTAAATAACGTCACCAGTGTAAACCGCACGACCGTGTTCGTTTTCCCCGGCGCCGCGTCTTCTGGTAGCGTTTGACAGACCGTAGTCTAAATTGTCGATCATTTCAAACGTCTAATTACGTTTTATCTAACGAAACCGACCGTGCGTGTGATGGCACTATGATGTGTAGCTTCCGCGGCCCATCCATGCGTCTATTATTAACGATCTATGGTTAACGTAGTGCCGTCGGATTTGTAGTTTTATCTTTTGTTTTTTTTTTTTTTTTAACGAATCTTCAGAAAAAAAAAAAAAAAAAAAAAAAAAACCACCAAAAAAAATTTTTTTAATACCTACTATAATAATAGCTCAATCTATATTTATTTTATTTTATTTTTTTTTTTTCAATTTAATTGAAAGTCACTATAATAATATTTTATGTAATATATATATATAAAATATTATGTAATTTTTTTTTTTTTTTTTTTGTTTATACAAATTATTATTCTTGCACCACGTCGTGCTCAAAGTTTAGATAATGTATTAATTTCTATTCCAAATCGAATGTCGCTGCCTTTTACCGGGGTGTTTTGTTATATTATTATTATTATTGTATCATTATTATTGTATTATTATTATTATTATTATTATTATTATTATTATTTCCATTATTATTTTACTATTATTATTATTATTATTATTATTATTATTATTATTATTATTATTATTGTGATATTAATAACGATAATCATTACGATATTGTAGTAGACTGGTTTTTTTTTCTTGTTTATGTTTAGAAAAAAAAAAAAAAAAATTATTTGAGACTTCCACGCATATAATAATAGAAATACCTATGTGTTTGTTTACTTACTATAGTCCGTAAGTCTTCGTTTTCTTTGCCTCGTTTTTTTTTTATTTTTTTTTTTATTTATTTTTGTTCAATTTTTGTAGTCGTGTAATATGTTGTTTATTCGATTCGATTAAATTTATTTTCCACGCGATTTTAATTCACATTGTAAATTATATATGATAAGCACGGGTTAGGCAAATGGAATAAAAACGAAAACAAAAAAATGTATTTATAAATTTAGTGCTCGTGTACAAAAATGTGATTCAAAAATATTCGCTATGCAAAACGAAATGAATTAACATGGTTTCTGAAAAAAAAAAAAAATGTGTACTGATTTCTCCGCATCCGATTTGTTATTTTAGAAATTCGATACCGCGCGGTAGTTGTAGTTGTTGACGTTATCAAATTGACTGTGATTGTTGATGAATTGGTTAACTACCAATTTTTCGGAAATTTCCCATCGATCAACAATTGAATTGTTATTCACAATATAAATTGAGATACATAACCAGGTATTTGTAATCGGTAGATGATAACGTGAAAATCGCCTCTCTCCCCCTTGGTCCTTTTAAAAATATTATTACTTGAATTGTAAAGTGCCCAAGGCCGTACCGGGTCGTGAGTGGTGTACGAGTGACCATAACATATTTTTAAAGTACAGTATCTGCCTTCTTATATTAAACAAATGTTGGACCTCGCCTGAATATATTTTAGTACTTACGCTATCAGTTCGTCCACCGCCCCTTAAATGAACTTCAGATATGTCACTGTTTGCAACGATGATGACAACACGAGGTCAAAGTAAAAACAAATCGACAATGAAATCTAAACGTGAGGTAAAACGCATTTAAACCATGGATATACTTAGACATAAAACATCTAAATAGCTGACTGTAAGATAGAGGTATGAAAGTATAGGTATATAAAGTCGGCAACAACCATCTTCTATGGTAAGCCAGTGGTTCTCCGACTGTGTTCTGCGGAGTCCTAGGGCTCCGTGAATGTAATCTAGGGGCTCCACGAACACATTTGAATTAATGTTAATTAATTTTGTTTTCTTCATATTACTCGTTTGATTAACAAATAAGGCTTACTGATCAAATTTTGATTAATTGATAGACATTTCCAATTACCTTGTAGTGAGGCTAAATCAAGTTAACTAAAAATTATATTAAATTTATTTCCTACCCTAAAAATGAAAGTGAAAAAAGACGGACATATTTCGCACGTGTGTACTGTTGTAGGTGATAAGTCGGTTAGGTAGTAGAAGAAAAATTGAATGTACATCTATGATGAATAATGATAAACCACTGCTAACGAAAAAACGATTCTGAGCGGAGTGTAGTTTATATTGTTGCTTTATTAATAATATATATATATTTGCCATGTTATGGTAAAATAATAACATAGGTATAAAAATATTATGTGAAGATAAGATAAAATCTACATAGGTCGACAAGGAGAAATATCAATTTTGGTAGAGCATTATTTAGGTTGGGTTTGAGCTCACTACTATAATAATATGATATTCATAGTCAAAGTGAAATATACTCTTTTTTTTGCTTTATAGTTATAAACTTCTTACAATATTATTATAATTTAGACACCGTCTTTAATATATAAAAAATACACACTTGAAATTATTGTCTATTTGTTTATAATTATTAATTATTAAAAAAATTTAAGTTGTCTTTATGATCACTATTCTAAAAATAAGAGTGGTTTGGAGTAGGAAGATTACTTTTGATCCATATTATATGAAAGGTCAAAGGTTTTTAATGAAAACATAAAAACTATAACCAAAATTTAAATTATTGTGATTAAGGAAATAACTCCCCAAAATGATCATTGGATTTTGGACTATGGGTCCGCTCCAAAATTAAATTTTGGAGTGACGTGGATACGTCACTGCATTCTGTGTTGTATATAATAACTTCTAATAATATGATATGTTGCACAACTATTTTTTTATGTATTTTTTTGTTTTTTAAATCTAAAGTCTATCCCAACATTTTCGTTAAGGGGATCCACACGGCTGGAGCTCGATCGGACATGTCTAGGTTGCCCGGGTGATAGATCCGCCACTGAGAAAAAAATCGGTCGTTGGCCATTCAACAGGTGTCTGACTTTCGGTTTTGCTCAGTTTTCAATTATATTTTTTTTTTATTAAAAGAAAAATACTACATAAGCTCAATATTTGTATTTACCACAAAGTACGATGTTTAAGGAACCTCCTGTTCTCTGTACTCCTGTTGCGTACACCATTAACAGTGTTTACCTACCAAATACCAATTGTACTTTTGGGTGGTTTTTAAACGACTTGTATAGTAATGTCTAAACGTCAATTGTTTTCTGCATAAAACACTTTCCGGTTTGCCATTGGCGGCAGAATGGTAATCACTTAATCAGTCTTTGCAGGCTAAATACAAAGTTAGTATTGTATAAAATTTATAAAATTTATACTATAAATAATGCAGTTATAACGCCAGTTTACATAAAACTGTTTCGTTAAGATAGGTATTCCATATGATAAGGTATAATATAATAATACGTTTAATTTTGATTTGTTATACATTATTGTAAACATTCACTATTATTAATTTTTCATTTGATCGACTACACAGAACTTCGAAGTTTTTGAACAAACAAAATAACAAAAAAAATATAGACATGTACACAAATACATCAAGTCATAAATTATGGTTTTTGGTGGGAGAGAATTCGATTTTCACACGGATAAATACGCCAATCTTCAAGGTTTTCGAATTAAAATACATTAAACACGTGTATTGTACATAATGACTGGTCATTAGGCTAACAATTGAATAGAAATATAATAAAATTGTAAAAATGAATATCTAGTTCAAATTGTTTCTTGTCGGTGTGTTAGGAGTGTATTAGCATAGATAATTTTCTCTATGTGTATTAGGCATATGGAAAATATATTACATAATATGTGAACCGCGATAACGATTTGTTTTAACGAGCGTTTAAATACAAGAATGCGCCGCTCATAGTATTACGCAGTCGTGCGCGTAAAGCAGATAACACGTTGATTATCAGGGACAAACTAAAATGTTAATAAAAGTAAAATAAATAAAAGTCTGATTTAAACAAACATTATTGTGGTGAAAATATTTAGTGCACACCTGTAATATTATTAAATTCATTTCTGTATTTAAACGTTCCTTTGTTAAGAACTGTTAATAATTCTTATCACATTTTCGTTATCAAGACCATTTGTTTATTTTACTTAATCTGTGAATTCAGTTGTTATCAATTTTATCTCGATTCACGTGGTATAAATCCATAATCTCATAATTACTCAAAACAAAACTGCGATCTACGAAGAAACAAGTTAGAAGTCGAGAACATTGCAGTTTGCAGCAGACAAATTTAAATTTGACTTGCAAAAAATACTCACAAATTAAATATGTGTGACGTCGATGGTGAGTAAAATTCTGTACCCACTTAGAAATAAATTAACTACAAACTAAATTTGTATTCTTACGGAACATATATAATTTTAAAAATTGTGTTTTAGAACAAATAGCTAAATTAAGCCACGAAGAACGTATGGTTTCTACAGTTGCTGAAATTATTCAAAAGTTATTAATTGCACAGAAAGAAAACAGAGATATTAATTTAAATAAGTTAAAATCTCAAATATCATCAAAATATGGATTGAAATCATCTCCTCGGCTAGTTGATATTATATCGGCTGTTCCAAATGATGCCAAGAAATTATTATACCCAAAATTAAAGGCCAAACCAGTTAGAACAGCTAGTGGAGTGAGTAAAATTTATGATTTTTTTTTAAAATTGATGTATATAATATATTTTTTAATATTTATGCCCATGTTTATTTAGGTAGCAATTGTTGCAGTTATGTGTAAACCTCATCGTTGTCCACATATAAATATGACAGGTAATATATGTGTATATTGTCCTGGAGGTCCAGATTCTGATTTCGAGTATTCTACACAGTCATACACTGGTTATGAACCTACTTCAATGAGAGCAATTCGTGCACATTATAACCCATATGTTCAAACTCGTCATAGAATTGAACAGGTATTACATTTTATTGCAATTATATTTTCAAAGTTATAATAATAAATTAATAGGTACCTAACTGTTTGTTTAAAGAAAATGTTTTTTACATTTCTAATAAATAAATCAGTATATGATTTATGTGAATAATATTCTATTTATAGCTGAAACAGTTGGGTCATAACGTTGATAAAGTGGAATTTATAGTAATGGGAGGTACATTCATGAGTTTACCCGAAGATTATCGTGATTATTTTATTAGGAATTTACACGATGCCTTATCTGGTCATACAAGTTCTAATGTCCGAGAAGCTGTAAAGTATGTTTAATAAACATTTTGATTTTGTTTTGTAATCTTAATTTTACCATTTCTGTCCAGATATTCGGAAAGAAGTAATGTAAAATGCATTGGAATTACAATTGAGACTCGGCCAGATTATTGCTTGAATAGGCATTTGACTGATATGTTGAACTATGGTTGTACACGATTAGAGATTGGAGTTCAGTCTGTTTTTGAAGATGTTGCACGCGATACTAACAGAGGTCATACAGTCAAAGCAGTGTGCGAGACATTTAATCTAGCAAAAGATTGTGGATTTAAAGTTGTATCACATATGATGCCCGATTTACCTAATGTAGACTTGGAAAGAGACTTTCAACAGTTTAAGGTTTGATTAAACTACTAAATAGGTTCAATTGTTGAATTATATATATATTTTTTTTTTTCATTAATTATTAGGAATTCTTTGAAAATCCAGCTTTTCGTGTTGATGGTCTTAAAATTTACCCTACACTTGTAATGAGAGGTACTGGTTTATACGAGCTGTGGCGCAGTGGGCGGTATAGAAGTTATTCACCATCCGAATTAGTAGACTTGATTGCACATATATTAAGTCTCATTCCTCCATGGACACGTGTATATAGAGTTCAAAGAGATATTCCTATGCCACTAGTTACGTAAGTACATGGCAATATATAGAAAATATTTCAGATATAATAACTTACATTATAATGTTCAATTTAAAAATTTACTATGCAAAATTAATCTGATGCCAGTAGACAGTGATCTAACCATCATTTATTAATTTATTACACTACTGGACATCATTATTTTATGTTCTACCGTTAGAGCCATTAGATTAGTGTGTAAAGATCAATTACTGTTTATTTTGCAAGTTTTTACATAGTAAACTTCAAATTGTTCAGTTTGTTTAGTTAAATGTATTTAACAAACTTTCAATACAATTTCTTGAATTTGTAGTCAAATATATTAAAAGTTCAAATAGCTCTTAACATTCATTTTTTTGCTGTTACATAAATAAACTTTTACTTATTCTTATTGGTTTTATTTTATTTTTGTGTAAACACATGATATTTTGAAATCTTGACATTAAGATTTGATGGAATATTTTGATCTATTATTTTATTTTTTAGTTCTGGTGTTGAGCATGGGAATTTACGTGAATTAGCTTTAGCACGAATGAAGGATCTTAATTTACAGTGTCGTGATGTTCGAACAAGAGAAGTTGGAATTCAAGAAATACATAATAAAGTTCGCCCATATGAAGTATGAATACATTTTAGCTCAAAATTTTACCTTCAAATTGTGTTTTTGTATGCTTATTTGATGGTACTTTCAAAAATAGTCACTTAAACTTCCTTTGGAAGTTATGGTCAAAAACTTTAAAATGTTCGATTTCCAAAAATTTCAATTTTTTAAATGTTAGTATTTTTATACTCAACATTTTAATGAAATCAGAACTCACTATCGCATCATTCTTGCTTTTTATAATATTGTTACCAAACCATGTAAAACTTAATTACTTAGTTATTTCAAACATTTGCATATTAAAGAAACAAAATTTAAGAAAGAAAACAATAGGACCAATGTTAAATCTTTATTACACACCAAGTTAAAAAATCAATTTAGTTTCTTTAGTATACAAATGTTTGAAATAAGTTAATAACTAAGTTTTATGTGGTTTGTTAACAATAAAGTAAAAAGCAAATATGACTGGTAAATTCTGATTTCATCAAAATGTTGAGTTTACAAATTTAAAATTCTAACTTACAAAAATTGTCCAAATTTTTAAATATTTGGTATTTTAAACTTAAAAACATGATTTTTTCAAAAATAGAGCATTATGAAGTTTTTTTACCATAACTACAAAAGAAAATTTGATAGATTTTTTGGAATTAAGTATGTAAAAACATACATTTCAAAAAAAAAAAAAAACCAAATAATCACTTGGGAGCTAAGCTATATTTATTTCTGTTTATATTTATTATATGATTTTATTTAACTAAATCAATACAATTTTAATTATATTCAAGAAACATAAATCAAGATTAAATTTTATATTATATTTTATGGCTATGGAAATATTATATTCTATTTTCAGATTGAATTGATACGGAGAGATTATGTAGCAAATAATGGTTGGGAAACATTTTTATCATATGAAGACCCTGAACAAGACATTTTAATTGGTTTACTGAGATTGCGAAAATGTACTGATTCATTTAGGTATTAAAATTATTAAAAATATAGATTGGATCGATTGTTTTAAGCTATTAAATTGTGTATATGTTATATCCAGACCAGAGTTAAAGGGACGAGTTTCAATCATAAGAGAGTTGCATGTATATGGTAGTGTAGTGCCTGTTCGATCGAGAGACCCAACTAAGTTCCAACATCAAGGTTTCGGAATGTTATTAATGGAAGAAGCTGAAAGAATAGCTTTAGAAGAACACAAATCTATTAAAATAGCTGTTATTTCAGGTCAGTATGTTATAGTTGTATTAAAGTTCTTATAATATAAATATCTTCTTATCAAATTATTTAAAAATTATGTACAGTTTTAATTTAATTTTACACATTTAACACCCCATTAATTTTACTGAATTGTGTCCATAATACATTATGAACATTAATCAAGTATTACACTAACATTTTTTATGAGTTATAAAAGTTAAGAATTAAGAATGTTATAAATTCATATTTGTTTTTCAATAAGCATACCAAATTCTATTTAGGGAGGTGTGGCAAATTGTATGGTGCTTGGAAGGACCGCCAATTTTTAAACCAATTACTTGATTATCATAATTAAAGTTATGATACGATATGTAGTAGGTTCTCTTTATAATTTTTTAATGAATGTAGTAGCATGTGAGCGACAGTTTAGCTTAATGTGACAATATAACTATATATATATATATAACTATATAACAATATAGTGGTCTAGTACTCCTATATTACTGATCTAAATTTCAACATTTAAAAACCTATCATTTATAAATTATTATTCTAGTATTGAGGAAGTTTATAGCAAACCAATTCAATGGAAAACTAGAAGATTTTGCTACCCTGATATCCTTTGCTACCCATTATCAACTTGTATATTCCATTTACTTTTTTCTTTTTGTATTTTACTTATACCCGTTAATCATTGTTACATGTTCTACGAATATTAATAATAGAAAATCAAGATTTCTTTTTGAGTCCAAAAAATAAATATGGACTGTTTTTAGATAATCATCAAGTTTATTTTATTATATTTCAATTTTGACTAATATTAATAACATAAACAATATCTATTATTAAACACTTAAATATATTATTTTTCTTTAAATTGTTGTTTTAATTATTTATTTTATATATCCAAATTAATAATAATTTTAAACGTATGATAATGTAATAATTAACTAATACATATTTATTTCAGGTGTTGGAACAAGAAACTATTATAAGAAACTAGGATATCAATTAGATGGACCATATATGTCAAAACCATTATAATTTGTATATTAATAATCAATATTCTTACTATGGTAATTCAATAAATGTATAAAATATAATTTAATACTAAGTTTTTTTAGATTCTGAATAAGAAAGGAGTTAATAATTTTCAATGTATACCTGTTAAGTTTCTGTACTTATGTGTATGAAATACCTTATAATTTATAATATGTTTTATCTCTATTGTGTCTAATTTGTTAATCATATTGTTTTATTGATTTGGTTACCAATAAATAAACTAATACTCGATGTATTATTACAAATAAAATAAAATATACCAAGATTATAACATGTAGAGTGGAATTATCTTCCAAAACTTTTAAGGGTGTTTAAGAATTCTTAATAGTGCCATGCAAGTGTCAAAATTCAAATTCTGAGAAATCTACAGATTTATTTTTTGAAATTTTACTTATATTTAAAAATTAATTTATCATTCTAACATTTACCCATATAATTATAGTAAATTAAATTTTTAATCTTGATCAAAAACATTTCAAGAATATATTTTTATTAGATTATGTACTATATGCAATAATTGTAGACTTGAAACAATTCTTTTGGCAACATGAATTGAAAAAAGTTATTTAGTATTCTAAAATCAGTGCTGTGTTTTCTTCAGTAGTGCCTGATGATTTATTTCACCCAGCACTGAACTTTCTCCAACTAAATATACCGATGAATAGCTCTTTTCATTTCTTTTTCAACTATCATAAAGCCAATTATTCTGGTATAAATCATTTTTTACTATTGTTCAACTGGGTTGAAACCATATCACATTTAGATACTAACTGTTGCGGCTGTTTTGCTAATGCAATTTTTAAGACGACATAGACTTGAAGATTATTGCAGTTTCTCTTTGATTCCGGTAAAATACAAATATATGTCAAACAGTATTATAGGAAATAAATAAAAAATACTTCTGCTCTAAACCCTCAAATGTTTGAGGGTTTGATGTTTAAGTTTTATGATAGTTATGCTAAATGGAACAGCTAGTGAGAATAGTAATGAAGTACTTGTCTTCTTCTCCGGGCATTTCAGTTCAGTATATACTAATATATGTGACAATTTCAGTGCTGAAACAAATTCTGGGCTGATTCACGATTATCTCAGCAAGTGCTACTTATATGTAGCATAAATTGAAAAAGGATTAGCTAGTCTTAAATGTAACACTAGTAGATCAATTGGTCCACACGAGCTATTCAGTGTCTTTGCATCAGATATGGTTGTCCTTAAGTTTTTCCATGTGACTTTTATTTAGGAAGTCATTCGACACCAGGATCTTTCTTGAAATATTGAAACTTGGTTTTCAAGTCCGATTATATTTTTGATGTTAATAACTACAAACCAATAACTAGGTATGGGTATCCTTAGTCAAATAGGTAAACTTTTTCGAGAAAATATGAAAAGATTCTTCACTTGAAAATCAGAGCAAGATTTCAGGTAGGAAAGTTATTAACAGACTGAAAAAAAAAAATAGAAATAAAGTACGCATTATAGTGAAACCGGTGCAATACTTGCTGTGCTCTGCCGAATCTAAAAAAAGTGATGGGTTTGCAACTTAAAGTTGGGCTAGATATTTAAATTTTCAATTTGTTACCAGTCCACCATTGAGTGGAAATAAAGTAATAAGTATCCACACATTAAAATGTGCTGAAAAAAAACACAGATTTCCTAGAAAGTTCAAAATTAAGGCTTATACTTAAGAATGAATATATAATGATTAGAACATATTATAATAGATGGATAACAATAATAGAAGAGGTAGACCAAAAACTCCATTTATAAAACAGATCATAAAAGAAATAGGAAAAGAACTGGAAGTAGCAGTAGTGGATAGTGATGAGAGGAGGACCCATTGAAATTGAAATCACTGAACCAATGAAAGGTTTTTAAAAAAAAATGAATAGTAAATTGTTAAGTCTACAACATTTTAAAATTAAATAAAAATGAATTTAACGTTATGATTCATAATGCTAAATTCTATTGTTATTCATATGGTAATATACAAGGTGATCCAGTTAAATGTTTACACTCATTATCTCGGAATGTATTAACTTTTTTCGAAATTTGTTTCATTGAACATTAAGAAAAAGAGGTTCTACAATTTTACATAAATGCGATTTTTCGACACCATTATTTTTTAAGGTTAAACAACTACCTACTTTTGATTTTCAAACAAATCAATGATTACAAAAACACCACGAGTCAGTTTTTTAAAACTTGATATTTGATAAAAACTGTATAAAAAATTTTAAAAATATGTTTAACTTAAGAATAAATACTTACTAAAACATCATATAATACTGATTACATATAATTTTGGTGTAAAAATAATTTAATCTGCACTTATAATTTACTTTCAAAGTTTGAAAAGAGGAATTTTAAAATTTGTCTCTTAACGTTTCTGCAATCATTGCTTCAAATAGTAACCTTTCTTCAAAATTCTATGTATAGATGGAGTATTATTTAAAATAGTTTTTGATGTTCAGATTTTTGGTTTCTGTGAACCTCGAGGAGATATTTCACTTTAAAGTTTGGATAGGGGGCGAAGTTATTTTATAAACAAATTTCAAAAACAGTTAACACTTAATGAGTGGTATCCACTTAAATAAATCACCTTGCATATATAATTAAACTTAACAATTTAATGCATAAGATCAAAGAGTTGCATTTTCGTTAAAGGTCTTTACAAGCTCAATTGTTTAATTGTTAAGTTTAATGTCTTTTTTAGATTTAGGACACACATATTAAATTATTTAATCACAATTTTTATTTAACTGTATATCAAAATCAATTTATTACAAAAATTCAAATTAAAAATGTTTACAAAACGACATCAAAATAATAATTACAAGTTAATAAAAATAAAAATTGAATAAGTGACTATTGTGCTATCATTGGATATAGAGGACAATGAAGATTTTGTAAGTTAAAATGTCAATTGATGGTGAAATGATTATAAAAACGAATATAAAGTCGGGGGACCAGGGCCTAACTTAACGCACATGATTAAAAAAATGTTATTATATTAATATGCATACTGTGTGCAAATGTTTATGATAATGTATGCAATCAATAGGGCCAATGTCGAATGTGATGAGTCGGTATAAGAAATAATTTTGTTTGATAGGGTCATTTATACATCCAACGTATTGGTGGGGAAAACACTGATATTTTTATGTTAAAATACTTAGATATTAAAACCAGGCACTTGAAAAAATTGTAATTAACATACCAAGTTGTTGATTTATAAAGTTATAGATATTAAAAGCTGGATCGCACAATAAAATATTTAATGTAGCTAGATTAAAAATATATTATGTGATCCAGGGTTAATGGTGTAACTTTTAGGTGAAAAAAAAAAATAACTATATAATGTTCAAGCATTATGTAATGCTTGAAAATTATTTAGTTTTTTTTTAAAAAAAAAAACAAGACGTTATATAAGAAGTATCAGTAAAATAACACTTGCTTTTAATAAACAAATTAGCGAGTTGATCAAATGTTATTCATTTTTTTTTTTTTTTGCACTCTTCATCGATAAATTTTTTAATTTTTTCATCTTCTTTTTTCGTATCTGCAGATATTTGATCGTAGACATTCATTTGTTTATTATCGTCAAATGATGTCATTACAGCTAAGGTTACAGCACCTTAAAATTAAAAGCACAAATTAACAAAATGTTATACAATTCATAGAAAACCGAACAGAATTATGTTAAATATTTACATAATACCGCGATAACTGATATTGCTGCAGAAATTATTTCTTTCATATTTTTAAATACAAATGTTAAAAAATTCGAATTAAGAGCGATTTATGATTTTCCTGTACGCCGTATGGTGTTGTTAATATTTTCGTTGGCTAAACTACGCGAAACCGTTCACGGCGTATTGTGCGTGATAAATTCTCAACCTTGGACTTACGATCATAAGATATTGTTAAAGATGTTATGTTACGTTGGAAATATTTTGATAAGAAAGCCTAGTGGTTTCCAAACTGCGCTGCGTAAACACGTTCCTACGTAGCCTACGTTAGGTAGGCAATAGATATGCGCGATTGCACGAAGTGAAAATCAGCAAATAGGCGCTAAAAAAAAAAAAAAAACGGTAGGCAG
This sequence comes from Cinara cedri, assembly GCA_902439185.1. Taxonomy (NCBI): domain Eukaryota; kingdom Metazoa; phylum Arthropoda; class Insecta; order Hemiptera; family Aphididae; genus Cinara; species Cinara cedri. Next base: position 848,956 of record CABPRJ010000491.1, on the reverse strand, counting down.
TAATGACGTGCAGCACAATTAAACCGCCCGAGGTGTTGGTCTCTGACGGTCGGTGAAAAATAGAACGAAATCCTATTGACAACGTTTCGTTTCCCAAATGGAGTGTTCTTTAAAACGGTGTAATAAAAAAAAAAAAAAAAAAAAAAAAAAAAAAAGTGTTTCCGGCGCGGAAAACGTTTTTAAAGGGCTGGTTATAAACGATTGGTAGGCGGTGTGGGATATCATAGTGACTTGCCGAAGCCGAGGTGTTCGGTTTTGACGGCCGATGAAAAATAGAAGGAAACCACGATGACAAAATGGTTATGCTTTTACGAAATGAAATATCGGTAGATCTGATTCTTCTAAAATATGTGTGCGAATTCCTCCCGTCGTGTTGGCCATGAAAAAATAAAACCGTGTCTGTAGCATCGATACGCGATTGTCGTTGTTAATGATCGTACGTCGAAATGCAAGAAATTTAAAATAGCTATGTTTAATGAATAATTTTCGAAAACCCGGTTTTAGATTTCGAATGGAGTGAGTAGTGTATTGGTTTTACAACGACGTTTATTCGTTTATTCATTTTTTTTTTTTTTTTTGTAAATTTTTATACCGTGTACGAAAATCCTACCAGAAATCTTGATTTGAAGTATCAAGTGTGGCACCTTTTATAAAAAGGAATTTTTCTGGGTTGGTAGTTTAAGCAAGACATTTTTCGATTTTCCCAGCACTTTTCATTATAAAAGGGAAAACTGGGAAAAAACGGAGGAAAACGAGAACATTTACGAAAATAATCCTCTTTTTAATTTTAAGTTTTGTTTTTTTATCATCGGTAATTCAGTTTAAAAGGTTTGAAATTTGAACAGCAGCCTTATATTTTTATTTTATATACGTGGTAAAATTTTCAAAACATTTTGGACATTTTTATGCATTTATAGACACTTTAATTTTGCGAGTTTTTTTATGTAATGTTTATAATATTTATTGAGTTATTTCACTCTGTGGGAAAAATTGTTAGATCAAACAGAAATACTTGGAGACTTAACAGGAAATTCATTATAAGTTTACTTGGTAGGTAGTCAATTAGGAAAAATTTGAGTTTATTATAGTATTTTTTTCATATGAATTTTAATAGCAAATTTTGATGAAAATCGACCTTTTAAAGCATGTATAACCGAACTCCACTTAGAATCGTTTTTTGTTACCAATTGTTAATCGTTGCGTACATACACACATGATTTACTCTCTATATCCTACCTTTCCAACTTCCCACCTAAAACAGTGGCCCACCCATGGTCCGAAATATGTACGCCATTTTTTTATTTGGAATTTTTGTTTCCTATGTTAATCTAGGGTTTCCTAGATGTAAACGGATGTATAATGTACATGTATATTTACTTAAAATCCGCAAAAAAGCGATTAAATCGTTGAAAATGCACTTAAAAATATTCAAAAAGCAAAAGTGGTAACAGGGTTTCAAAGATCCCACTCTAACGGTTTTAACCCCATAATAAATGAAATTGTCTAACACTGTCAAATAATTGCCACAAGTCGTTTTCTTTTTTTTAATGTACAAATATATTTGAAGAAAATTACTCATTTGTAATAATCGTTTTTTTAGTATAAAAAATTATTTTTAATAAGTTAGGAACAATAGACAGGGAACCTTTTAAACACCGTCTACCTTGATTGCTCTTTTAAATATTTTTAAAATTAATTTTTAGGGCTTTTATGGCGTTTTTTAGCGCTTTTTTATGAATTTTAAGAACATATTAATCCGTTCCCTATACATTAATCATATTTGGTTGTCATTTTCGTATTTCTAGTTTTCGTTAGCAGATCGCGCTGTGCATTCGTATTTATTTTTTTTCTGAATAATATATTATCGGTTAGTATTGTATTAAACATAAAATTATATTTAAGCCAATAAAAAATATAATATTGAAGTCCATATCGATGACGGAAATGAAAGGGACAAAACGCAATTTCGAATTGACGAAAATATATAACTAAACCGTAAAATGCACTAAAAATATAAATGGATAGTGGAAAATTATTAGCCTCGAAGCATAGGGAAAAAAATATGGAAAACTGTCGTTGTTAATATTTATTACCAATTTTAAAATAACGTTTGAAACTTATTTCGGTCGAATTGAACACACGTGCAAACAAAAAAAAAAAAAAAAAAGGCATGATTAACATTTTTGTTTGACGTTACCTAGTAAATAAAAATTTATATTCAACTACATTATATCTATATATTATGCTATCGGAATTGTTTTCACTACATATTTAAAATTTAAAATTATTAAAATATTCATACTTTAATCCTCGGTGTTGCGCTTGATCTAAAAAATTTTCACCGTTTCCACCGGGAAAATAGGTACCAAATAGAACTAACGATCCAACATTATACATATTTTAGTTTTTCGTCGAATTAAAATTTCTAGTTTCACTTTACATAATGTATGTATGCGAATTATAAAAATATTTTCATCTATTTTCGTATTTTATAGATCTTGTACATCTACAGAAAAGAAATTATTCCTTATTGATGTTTAATTCATAACCGTGCACATATTATTATAGTACGGTTTGCATCGGATTCTTCTCGAAAAGATTCAGGTAAAATATTCGTATAGATTTAAAACGATTTTTCGTGATTTCGGATTAACGATTATTCGCTACCAGTAGGCCGATTTGCCGAGGTCAATGATATAATATAGGGATACATGTTGAAAAAAAAAAAAAATCGATTTTAAAAAAAATAATTGTTCCGCTGCACCCCCTCGGAATTGAAAAGGAAAAAAAAAATATGACGATTTGAGATTTCATCCAAATTCCGTATAGAGTGCGCGTGTCGTGCAAATTATGCGGCGCAGACTTACGCATGCCATATTATTGAATTATTACATTATTATAACGGATTGAGAACGTCGAGTATGTCAATAATGTCTCCAGACTACGAGTCTGTTTACAAGAGAATGTTAATCTGCACATAATAATTTGTTCACGTTTATTTTGCTCAATATTGGTACTCGTCGCATTCTTCTATACGACGTGGAAACCATTTGCAAATCACTTCTGTATACTCGATAACGACAGTTTTACCTCCCCCCCCCAAAAAAAACAAAAAACACAACGATATATTATAAGTAAAATAAAAATATCCTTTTTTTTTTTTTATGATTTGTTTAAAACAATCAATGGGACTTTTATATTATTTCGATTTCATTCTCGTAATATTAAATCTCTAAAACTTTTTTTTTAAGTATTCGAATGCGTATTCTTAATAATTTCAAAAGTATTTTAGCCGAGTATGTACGGCTTACGTAAAAAATGTAAACATCTCATTCATTTTCGTAGACGGTATAAAACATCGATTATATTTGAGAAATTCGATACGCCGTAGTTTTTATTTTTACAATACTTAATACATTGTTTCACCATGAAACGGGGAAAAAAAAATATTTTAAACTCGTTTCTTTTATACTTTTAAGAGTACATACAGTAAACCTACTTAAACTTTTGTCGTAGTTTTCTTTTCGGAATTATCATAATAATAATATCAGTAATGACTTTTATTTACAAAACTTATATTCAAGTATCATGACTTGAAATGTCTGCTCCTATAATATTACCGATTTATTATACTGAGACCTTCAGATATATTCGCCAGTGTACTTACATCCAAGTCGAATTATTATAAAATAAATCCGGTTGCTCCTCAAAGTCTGAAGAACAAAGGTCAACATCTAATCGTATTTGCGCCGTAAAATGTAAACACCGTACCAGAATTTCTCGTTAACATTAAAACATATCGAAATATTAAAAACAAATTAAATACTATTTATGTTTAATTGCGACACGTAAAATATTGCCAATTTTAAAACAACGTTAATTACCATAATTATTACTAGTCCGTAATATTGTAAGTGATTATAAACACAAAATACGCTTTGCCGCACCGTTGGTGTACTACTGTTGTAGGCGGAAAGTTGGAAATGTTTTATAGGATATAGGGTAATATAGTTATTACACGCGTAGTGATAAATCTAACGCCAGACTCATTCGGCAAGTGCCGGTCTAAACGAACACGCAGTCAAGTCCGCTGGACGTCCTGCAGCGTGATTTCTCACACCGAGTGTCCTCCAGAGAACAAAATAATGGTTGGAAAAATGATTGAATCGGTAGACTTCGTGACGAAATACGTTTTATATTATTTATTCGAAAAATACTCTCGTCGGCGGGGAGAGGGGTAACTGGAGAAAGCCCTGGAGTCAAGGGGAAAGTTTGGTCTATCCGTTTTGTGGAGCTTTTTTAAATGAGGGAAAGTGGGCGCGCGGTGAATTCGCCGCGGTGCCGACGTCGGATTTCGAACATAATATTCGGTTGTAGAATACCGATGACGGTTAATGTAAACCGTTCTAAGTACACCCGCATACGTATTGCGTTTAAATGGCGGAATGGATGAAATCCAATATTGTTGGTCACGGTCATCATCCACTGCGTTTTACTTCTCGTTTACCGCATTACAGGACGTTTTGGCGAACCCCCTAATATATTTTAAAATATCGTTATTTTTACTATCCGTTTAAAAGGATATTTCGTGAATCTATATTGTCGACAGCCCGCGGTCTGTATAATAATCTTATGCAAATCGGCGATTACGTTAATTCGACCGGGTCGCATAATAGCGGGTAGGTATGTAGGGGACGGCGGACAGACGGTATTGCACATAAACGCACAACGTTATATTGTTTTTTATTTATTTATTTTTTTTTTTTTTTTTTTTATTATAAATTTAACCTGTATCGGCGATTATCGCTATAATATTATAATATCGCGGCCGTTTTCGAAATAATCATCCGCGATACTGTTATATCGATGCGAATAATAGTATTATAACGGGCAGTACGTCCTGTGCATTACACGCAGTGATACAAACAAGTCCCCCCCCCATGTTTGAAACCAATGTGTTTTGAAGAGAGAAGATATTTGTAATTATATAGTTCCTGATTATTCTGAAAATACAAATGAAAATTGAAAATGAACATTTCCTAGAACTTTTGGACAAAGAAGTAACAACAATATTTCTCAATTATTATTTTGTTCTTAATTTATTGTGATCAAATTATTATTCAACTATTGTGTAACGGTATGATATGAACAAAAATACGTTTAGAAAAAACAAAAAAATATTTATTTGAAACGTACACGTTTGTTGACGGCTGAAATATGTTTTAAAAACAAAATAAAAAGTTGTTTTTTTTTTTGTTCCCCCGTAACCCCGAATTTACTCGTGTACAAACTGGCACTTTGGAAGTATCCGTTTCAGAGATACTCGCGCGGGAAAGGCCGATCATAGTGAAAGTGAAACTTTTTCCTCGTATAATACGAGTTTCGTATACGTTCAATATTATTGATAGTGTGCCAGCCAACAGCCCCTTGAGGTAATACGCCGTCTCTTTGGTCGACCGTATGGAAAGGCAAACAAGCGTGCGCGTTGCCGAATTGTATTTTTCGGGGGACCAGCCTTCGAGTCGGTCACATAATATATTATTACCGTGTCTACAGGCCCGATCCGATTCAAAAGGCTTTGGAAATTGGTTTATATCTACGTAAAGGACTCGGGTAACCGTGACCCCGGGGTTTTTACGTGGCAAACATTCGCGAGGTTGTCGACTCGTATCGTCCACGAGATAGGCATTCGTAAGTTGTAAGTACATAATATTATAATAACGGTAAGGATGAATATTGTGATTTTTTTTTTTGTCTGTAATATTTCGGAATTTTTTTGTTATATCTATTTTACTTATAATTATTTGAACCCCGAATCGTATATAAATTCCACGTGCAACAAAAAACACATAATATTTAGCGTGTACTCCAGAGTAATTTTAAGCACACGTTTCGACAGTTTTAAGTGCATAAACCCCCGGGCCTTGATTCATATTAAAACCCCGGCGAAAAAGTATTTTAGCGTAAAATCATAAATTATGGGTATGACGAGGTAAATCGTTCGGATGGAAGATTCGTGCGGTAAAGTGTGACCGCGAAATCGTTTATACGTGAAATGTCTAGAACAGCGATTTTAGTTGAATAACACACGTCCACGAAGTCGCCCACCTCCCATATGGCCGGATCGACTCCGGACCGTTTCAGGAATTTTTAAAAACCTTTCGAAACTAACTGTAACTTACATAAAACAATTCGTAACCTAACCGTTTCTGACGTGATTCGTGTGTATTTTTCTAGATTTGAATTATCGCTGAACAAAAAATAACACGAGTGTGAATCATTAGAACGTAATAAGGACCAAATAAAATTCTGTAGCTGATTAGTAGAAAATCAATATTGACAAAGTTATTATTTTTTCTGCGATAATTTAAACTGAAAAATAAAATAAAATAAATACAATATTGAAATTGTATTATTCATCAGAAATCGCTGGAACTGGACATTTTGTTCCTTTTTTTCATCCGTGAAATAAGATTCGATAGTATTGTTACGTCTGTACAAATGAAATAGATGGTGTAACGCTCGCGAAAAAAAAAAAAATGTCGGTCCACCCTAATGCGTATGCAGGAGATCGTAAATCGAATGGCCTTAATCTGAATTCGACATTAATAATTATATTATAATTTGAATTTACGGTATTTATTTAGGGTCCACTTCTATATTATTGTAGTGTACCCACATATTATACTTAGGTATATATCGTTCGAAACGCTTTCTGCAAACCCGATATAATAATTATTTTCCAATTTTTCGAAGGTCCCCAAAAAGGGATCATCGTATGAATATGTATATTATATTCAACAGTAGATAAAGCCAGATTCCACGGGAAATCCGTTATATTATTGCTGTACCTTATACTAGACACGGACAAAACCAAAATTTAAAATTCGATACTATTGTTCGGATAAAACACGAATGGAAATTTAGAATTAAAATGTAAAAAACAATTTATATTAAATAAATATGAATTTAATTCAGAAAATCGATTCGACTGTGGCGTTATTATCACGCGTTATCACTTGTCATTTAAACACAATAAAATATCAGAATCAAACATTATGTGGATTTTAATATTAGATACCGTATTTAATATCAAAGGTTTCGATATCTCGGTATAATAATACCTATCAAATCGCTCATTCCTAATTATTATGTCGTACAGATGAACGTTATTTACCACGTTTACATTGTGTCAGTACTTCACTAGTGCGCACCCAACCCGTTTCGTATTCGGTTAAACTTGTATAATATAATCACACATTAAATACGTATTATCTTAATGCGTTTTAACGATTTTGTTAGATTTGTGAAATCGAATTAACTCTAACTCTGGTATTAAGAAATGTATGTAAATGTTAAGTGTATTAATATTTTTGACAGGAATTGAATATCAGATAATCTTCTACATTATATATGAAACGACTTGTCCTGACTGGACTTCATCATCGTTCAGCCCTAACTGTTGGACGGATCGAGCTGAAATTTTGCACACCAGATAACTATTATCACGTAGACATCGGCTAAGAAAATATTTTCGAAAATTCAGCGCCTAAAGAGGTAAAATCTGATCATACTAAGACGGTAGGCGTGTGAGAATATTTTTCTGTTTTTAAAAAAAAAAATCCTTTATCCTATTGTTATCTCAATATTGTAAGTACACTGTATAGACTTACCACCTACTTTTTATTACATAATATTATATAGGTGCTCGTAGCAATTCGATCTACTGCACTCAAAATGGATTTTTCATTTTTAACTTTATGTTATTAGTTTTTAACTATACTTCATAACAATATGTACCACTGTACGGTGACCTCGCCTATAATTTTTATAGGTGAAATCTCTCTTGTAGACGGAGAAATGAACCAGATATTTTCTTAAAGGATTTTAAGTGAATTTGATTTCTGTTTTTTTTATTTTTTTTCCAATCGTTATAAAATCGTTTAAGCTTTATCTTAAAAATATTTTTAATTATTGTTACTTTTTATTATTGTTGCTTATTATTGTTACTAATTATTGTTACTCACTTTTCAATTATCACCACGTCCCCCCTCTTTTTAACGAAGATTTTTCTAAAAATGTTGATATGCATTACACTAATTTAACAGTTTAGAATTTTAACGGGAGTAGAGAAGGGTTATAAAATTCTTAATCACGTTTAGATGATAACCTTTCCATAGGTATTTTTCGGTCTAAACTATTTAAACTATTAAAACTCGTAAACGGAAAGTACGATTTTACAGTGTTATAAATATCATTGATTTTAGAAAAATATTTTGTGTTTAAAGAGAAGTGAAGTGAAGTGCCTGTTTGAATATCAATAATTAAAAATTGTTAAACTACTGATAAGTGCTTAAACGATTTCACATAGAATTCGAAAAAAAAAAAAAGAATTCACTTACAATCTTCCGATAAATTCGCTGGTTCGCGATGAGTGATCACCTATTGTATTACGTTTTGTTCCGTCCGACCATTCCCCCCCCCTCCCTTTTATATTTCGCTAATGTAATATTAGCAGCGGCATCGCGGTCATCTGCAAATGCGTTGTCGATACGACGGCGACGGTAAGGTAACGCGACTTCGCGTGTTATAAATATTTTGTTTCGCAAATTCGTCGGAACCGTCTTGTTATAACAACGGTCGAATGGACTGCACGTGCGAGAATTTCCACGTTAGACGGGCACGTATTTATAGTGTTATTTAGTCGGTTAGGTCGACGGTCGTTAGAACACGCGTCGTAAAAATAATATTAAATAATACATTTATATATGAGTCCGGTGCGCGTCACGCAATTACGTCCGCTAATTGTTCTCTGGCCGTCCGGAGACGCAGAAATCGTAGAATCCTCCGAACCGAGGCCTAGTTTTGCATCCATTTTTTCCTTCCGTCAGAATTGTGGCGTTTCGTATCGTATCCGAACACACAATGCCCTTGAACAGACGAAACGCCAATTTATAGAACGGACGGGCGAATCAGTTCAAAACTAGTATAAATAATCGATGCTATAGATATGCGGATTTTAGTATCGCAATACAAGGGATCCGACTGTATCGCGACGCACGGTAAACGATCCGGGACTGTGCGACACGGCGTAATAGACAACACATCGGTTACGGTATTAACTGGTCGTTCATTGTGTTACCTGATGTTACGCGGATTTTATCTTAAAACGCATAATGATTATTTACGTATAATAACATTTACTGTCATTGTACGCTCGTACAACGACATCAAATCGAAAGAAATGTATGTTCGTATTACTTAAAAATATTAAAAAAAAAAAGAAAAATATGGACGTATAATACAGTGGCGTGGACAACACGTTTAAATGTACGAGTGGTGGTCAGTTACGGTAAACATCCCGTCACGGGCAAGGTGCCGTACGAGCGAAGTATGCTACGGTAGTGTGCCGTAGCCCGTATTCGTACGTACGGTGTGGTGGTCGACGTGATGCCACAAGTATGCTACATGGATGGTTTCTTTAGCTGCTGGCTAAACTGCACTTTTTTCGCGTCTGCTACGTTGGTTTATCGTAGCCGGTTAGGGTGTCAAATCTAACCACCACTAGGTCGCTGCCCCTCCCCCTCAAAAAAAAAAAAAAAATAATAATTTCTAGCTTCCCCTATAGTCACTGATATAATATAGAGAAACAAATTAGAAATAAATCAATTTGAAACAAACAATTTTTTTATTGCGCCCTTCCCTAGGCTGTAGCTATTTCGGCCTATCAGTTATTCAGGCCCTATACACGATACAATATTGTATATACAAATCTAAAATACGCATTTAAGAAAATTTTCGACCCCGGCTTTAATATGGCTATACTGCTTCCAACATCGTGGTTGTCAAATTCGCAAAGAGCAACTGAACTCTAGTTCAACAAAATTTGGAAAAACATGTTATTAAATCCTGCCGTTTGATTAGGGTCACGCCATACCGAGTGGTTATTGGCCACGACTGAATGCTGCACGCCGGCGGTTTTATCGATTCATCATTATTCTTATCACTATTATCATGACGTCTCAAATTTATTTTTAAAATTAGAAATAATTACGTGACGTGACGTAATTTTCTACTCACTGTTCAGCAGTCATCACGTGGTGCTAATAATATTATCACCCGTAATAATCCTAATTATTGTACAAATCAGTTGTCACATTATGGATCATACGGTTTTAAAATAATTTGCGTGGCAGGAACAGCAAACGAACTTTCGAAAGTTCAGAACGACTAAAAATATTGGGTTCATCCCGCACATTCGTGGCAATAATAGTGACATATCGATAAAACCACTAGCGGGTAAAACGCGCAGTGTGGTACCTCCCATTCAAATCATTTCCAATGGTTTGTGATAATTTTACGCGTTTTCGCGGGTAAACCACGGCATGTCACGGGTCATCGTCGGTAATGGCGGGTAAACTGATCAGTGTGGCGTGGCCCTTATAATGTATTGCGCGGCTTTTATTAGTGTTCCACTACTCTTCCGTTAACAAAACTTTAAAGTTGTACCCCGGTGCCATCAGCTCTTTCTTTTTTTTTATTGTTCTTTTGCTGTTTTTCATATTTCTCATTATTTTTCTGGAAACCGCTCAAGACGGCCGCTAGCTAACGTTATCGGCCACGGGATTCATTTCCAGGCGTTCTCCGTCGACTACGTTCTGCGAACCCCTTGATGGCTGGTGGTCCGTTTCTGAGCCGTCCGGTTGGTCTTCAAACTGCAAACGCTGTGTCGCGATGTATCGCGAATATTTTAGGTTGGGAAATATGAACGTCACGTTCTATGGTCCCTTCAAGAGAATTTTCAACAGGAGGAGCTGTTCAAAATAAAAATCACGAATAAATCTTAGAAATTTCTCATAACATACTTAACTCAACAACGGGGATCCAAAAAAGCAAATTTTCATTTAATTAATCAATGTTTTCCTCTCGGGACTAGGATAAAATATGAAATATTAGTAAATACTATCATTATATTTGCCGTCATGTTGAGTTTTTAAGCCATTAAGGGGGGAGGGGGATGCAAATAACCACCACACCCTTACGCACGTCACCGGTTCCTTCGGCACGTTGACGGCGATGGATGACCTGCACCGNGGGGGATGCAAATAACCACCACACCCTTACGCACGTCACCGGTCCCTTCGGCACGTTGACGGCGATGGATGACCTGCACCGAACGGAATGCGGGAAAATTACGGAACGCGACGAAATCGAGCACACTCGAAATGCAGGAATATTAGGTATATTATCGATATTCGAATCAACTCGGGGAATCCGTCGTCGGTGTATACGAATATAATTTCTTGTGACTCGAGCCCCCGTTCTCGGGTACGAGGTTTAGAACCGCGAACGCCGTCTGTATATTTAAGTTTGCACGGCGCGGGTAGCCACCGTACAAACGATCTAGTTTAGTTTCCGCCGGAAAGGATGACGCGATTAAAATATTAGGCGTACAATGATGATTTCGCCGGGACGAAATATTAAGGCGTTTCGTCGGACTACTTACGTGCCGTATTGACGATTGACCTGGGGAATTATTGCCGTGTACCTATATTACTGGGTAGTGTACCCATGATTTGCGGTGATAACATAAGGCTAGAGTTGTAAGAGTTATAGGGTGTAACCGAAGCTTAAAACCGCTACCAAAATAATTATCAGTTATCGGTCCTGATAGGAACCGAAATATTTTTGAGAATAACTAATCACTTACGTTCGTTTTTGGTATAATTCTTACCTGCAGTAACCGGTTATTTATAAATTCAACAGTCTAACACGTTATTATGTTTTAAAGCTGAATGCAGTTTGTGTTTTTCTGGCCCTGGCCAACATCGATTTGACGTTACCGAAAATAAAAAAAAGGGTTACCATAACGACAAAAACAGAACAGATTTCACTGGTACATCACATCATATCTCTTATAAAAATTTTTTTTATGGTTGTACAATGAAGTCGGAAGAGTAAAAGTGAGGAAGGGAGGGAGTGAAAATAATCGGATGGTGTTGCTATACATGATATTAATATTGATATCGGGTTAAAAAAAAATAAAATAATGAGTTGCTCTGTTATCATTTGTTCACTGATAACCGTGTTAGCTGAGTTGCGCAAGAAAAATGCAGTAGTTTCGTGATAAAAAATTGTGATAAGAAATTTAGTGTATCTATTTAGCAAAATGGCGTCGCAAACTGTTGTAACTTTGTTAACGCCGGTAGCTAGACGACGTTTGTTCTATAAGTTCGGTAACCTGATTATTACCAAAATTAAAGTTACTAGGTTTTTTTACTACGTTCATTTAATATTTTAACACCGAGTACAACAATAGTTAAGGAAAATAAAATCATTAATTAAGTTATAATTATTGCATAGATTGGTTCGACATTAAATTTGTCGTGGTAACGGTTAAATATCGAGTGTTTGAAACGATGACCACTCGTAAAGTTCCTCCAAGATAAAATTAAGGTGGGCATAATAAAAATAACAAGACAACAATGTAATAAAATATATATTTTATAAATGAATTGTTATTTTATTATTTATTGTAAGTACATAATTATTACGGATTGACACAGAATTAACAGGAAATAGTACGGTGAGTGGGCTACGGAGGGACGGGCCTGCTTATTTTTCTGACCACTGAAATAGTGATCCATTTTTATGAAAACATCTAATTACCGTGTCCGATATATATTACACATATACTATTAAGGTTTTTTGCGAAATTTACATTTATATTTTAAAGAAACATCTGATTACAGATTTATTACGATAAAAATCCCTACAATCGAAGAAATAATATGAAAATTTATAATAGAAAAAAAAAAGCAAAATAAAATAATATTACCTTTACAATTTTATGATTCAACGCGAGGGGCAAAAAAAACAACAGAAATTCGGTTTTGGTTACGAAACCGTTACTTGAAAAAAATAAATAAATTACTGGTTATTGATTAAAAACAAATTATTTCGATTAACGACGATGAGTTGACACTTCCAACTTTTCGAAAATAAAAGCCGCTATAGTTTTCAGCACGGAATGTATCGGCTTTGATGTAGTGTTTTCATTTTTTGTCTGAAATTCAGATTTTTTTTCTGTAATTTTTTACGTTTGCCAACATCGTTCATTTGATGATTTTGAAAATCAAAATTAATCGTAGGTAAACGAAACACAACCAACAAAATAAAATACTATATTTTTTCTTACGTGATTATTTATTTGTTCATTTGTTTGATTGTTCAAAATATTAAAAAAAAAAAAAGTTATTTTATATCGACGGTGTAAAGGAAAAAGGCCTTAATATTTATTAAGGCAATCATTCTCTAACATAATATGTGTCTGTTTTACGATTAGAGGTACATTGAATAATTTTACGTAGATACTACGTTTTTTTCTAAATAAAAGTGTAATTAAAACCGGCATAATATGGTTTCGCTTGTTCCTTTAGTGGATTTTTTTCGTCCGTTCAACTGAACATTTTTTAGTCGAATTTTCGGTATATATATATATATATATGTTTCGTGTACTTAATGAGTTTTACGCATCAGTGAGCTCAGTCTATCTTTGAACTCACGGTAATAGTTTTAGAGGTGCAAAACCATTAGTTTAGCGTTTGGGATATTAATTATATCCAGCAAAACGCGTTAAGTCAAAAAGTGTGCCCAGCCATTAAGTTTTAAAGGGCCGTCGTTTTTGAAATGTCAGTTTAATTATAGATTTTCATAATCCTACCCGTACCTGCGGTATGTGATGGTTACGAGTGAACATACCGAATAAAAATCAGTGGTAAATCTAAAGACCCGTCACTTTGGTTTCATCTTTATTTGTTGGGTGGCATAATATAAATCATTGAAACATTAACCGCGGTTACGGTACGAAATCCGCTATCGGTTATTAGCACACGGATCAACCGACGTAATATTCGGGAGATTTCCCGGCTACAATACGTGTTGTACTCGGTCTGTGCAAGTGCATACACGAACAATATGTTTTTCATTATTCACTAACCGATTTTCGTTTGCAATACCTAACCTGCGTCCTACTCAGTCCTAGTCGTCTTGCATATCGGTATAACACTTCTAACGGCATTGCACCGATGTATTGGTAATATGTATAATGTTTGAATATGACACCTACTACGGAAAAATGAAAAATCGAAAAAAAAAAAAAAGCATAGCCAGAAACACTCGAGTTGTAGTATTTGAGTGTTTCCTACGCTATAGACGAGTTCACAAAATATAATAACGTTTGAGAGATTCGTTCAAACGATTTGAGTATCCAAAGTATTTTTCATTGTATTCAATATTGTATTTAAATATTATTGTTAGACACAGATTGCGGCAATGAGGTTTTCAAAAAAGGCTAATACTGCTGATGGGTGTGTCACTATTTTAGGAAAAAAAAATGGACGGGAGGATAATACTATACATAATAATTTAAAATATATCCGTACGCGACAATAAGCCATTGCTAACAATAAACGATTCTGAGCAGAGTATTATTAATCGTATTTTTCTATTGTTGACGAGGTAACCTAGAAATCGACAAAAAAAGCCCATTCTACGAGCGTACAATAATTTCCCAACGCGTCGTAAACAATGAGATATGATTCCGTATTATAGCATTTTGAAAGAATTTCGTAACCTAGTATGCAATGTTTATGTGTATTTAAATAAAGAGTGGTTATGCTAAATGATGAAAATAATTCCTACGAATTTCGCTAAACAATAATAATATTTTTCTTCATTCCAACAATTTTGGGATTGGCCACCATCATCCTAAATTTCCATTTGACCAGATCTTCCACCTTGCATATACCGACTGTTTTCATTTCATTCTCAGTCCGACCACCACTTTTCCGATCATCCTCTTCCAATTTTTCATCCCACGTTTGTTGTCATTGAAATTCGTGTATTATCCAACGTTACGAATCATATAATCACATTTTAATATAAATCTCCGTGTCGACCAAATCAACAATCGTACAACTACATGTACTAAAAACGAAACCAAAAACTGTCCGTTTTTTTCGTTTATTGAGACAATTGGAAATCGAACAAATTATCTCAACCAGATCGAAAATCTTGCACCGGAAAGTTCCCACGGAGTTTTCGACCGGAGCGAGATTTCCGATAGAAAAGCGGTTTACAGATACGAAATAAAACAAAACCCTTTTCTACCCTCGATCGCGGAAGGTTCGCGTGCGGTAGGTCGCGTCGGAAAAACCGTTTCGGAACGGTCCGTGGTGACGCGCGAAACCGCATGCGAACGTCGTAAAGCTCGTCGCGCCGCCGTCGCCGGCACCGCCGACTACTACGACGACCGCGGCGACAACGACGGCGGCGTTATAGTACGTCAGTTTCATCGGGACCGTCCACGAGGTCGAGTTCGCCACCGCCACCGCCGCGCCGTTACGGTCTCTCGCTCCGTGGCTATCGCTCCGCCGCCGCCGCCGCCGTTGCCGCGATATAATATTTTGCACCTTACCGCGGGAACCCGTGAACCCCGTCCGCCCGAGAAACAAAGAAAAACCCGCGAACCTCGGATTTGGTTTTTTTCAAAAAAAAAAAAAAAAATTGTTTTCCTCTCCTCTACGAATATTCGCATTTCGCTCGTCTGGTTCGCACGCGTTCATCTAAAATCTTCTCGCGTTCATAACATCACGAGTACAAGTAGCGCAGACTATTCCTCGATCGCCGACCAAAGACCTACAGATTCCCTCGTACCGTGAGTGAATATTATTATAATATTATAATATTTGTGTATATATAACGAGCATAATATCAAATACGAGCGATGCGGTTTTCCAGATTCTGAGCGTAACGAATTAGTTTCACTGTCGATGCGTTTGTCGTGAACGACTTCACTATCGGAAACCTCGGTCTGATTATCGTAACCGCAGGGATGGTTTCTAGTCGGGACCGGATTTTCGGAGAGGGGACAAGAAATCTACAAAACGGGGGACTCCGAATAACGTAATTTTTATTATCCTGCATTATTAAGCGGTTATACGTGTTTTCCATAATACGCTAATAAATTTCAATCTAAACTTACGCCTATTTAGCGGGGCTCTATTTAATATGAGCCATACGGCCCCTAAAACCCTAATTCCGGCTCTTTTATGGTTGTCTAGTTTGATGTATATGGAGGGTATTTTTTTTTTTTTTTAAGTTAGGTATTAGTATTCTTATAATAATTTACGATTTATGTAAAACGATGAAAAAATTTATGAAAACGATTTATGTTATTTTTGATTTTGTTTCCCTAATTCGATTCCAGTACAAAAATAGTTCAGTAAAATGTGCAAAAAATCTTTGCGATTTTTAAGTTATTTACAATAGCCATTTGAAAGTTTTTTCTTAGTTTTTATTCGGGTAAATTTGTTTTGACCGAGTAAACACGCTGGAAAACTCAACACGCGTTTTATAATGCTAAGTTGTTATTAATAGTAAAAAGTAATCGAGTGTAATTTGGTAGATTTTTTTTATAAATGTTTTGAGTTCAAATTTTAACGTAAATCGTAAACATCGAGGTGTTAAAAAACATGTTATTCAACCGGATTCGATAGATTTTTCGTTACGGTACAGACGTAAATCGAACCATCCTATAAATCCAAATTCCCCGCCCCTAAAAAAGTGACCTACCCGCAAGCTGTATCCCGTACGAGAGGTTTATTTTATTATTTTTTTCGGATTCGTTTTTCAGTTTTTTTTTACCGCTCACGAGACGACGAAGACGATGACGACGAAACGTCGCGTGACAATAGTTTTCTATTGTCATCGTAGTTACCCCCTTTTCTTTTGCGAACCACCCTCCCCTTCTTCTTGGTCCCATCCGGTGCTCGCTGACCCCGCGCGCGGTAGACTAGAATTATATTATTATTATTTTTTTTTTCCAGAGAAACGGTCGGGTTTTTGCTCTTTTCGCGTGTCCTCGAAATGATAATAATAAGACGATATATAATACGGAAAAAAAAAAAAACAAAAAAAAAAACCAAATATAAAAGCTTTATACCGAAATAACATTGTTTTCCGGTTGGATTTAATCGCCATTGTGTCATGTTTACACAGTCGTGCTTCGTCGTCTGTTTTGGATTCTACGCAGCGCAAATTATATTGTAATATTGTGTTTCGTATAATAAGTACCTACGTGAAAAACGTAATCGCCGAAATCGTCATAAGCGTAGTTAAATCGAGACGCAAAAGATACGTTATTGTTATTGGTTCCAAAACGTAGTAAGTTTCACGAGTAGCGTATAACATTGTTTTAATACGAACGTCGTCAATCGCGATGACAATTTTTAGCGATGAGCCAATACGATTCCACTTTCTCCTCCCCAAAATGTTTCGGTAATCACTATCGAATTTAATGCAAGTGAAATTTCCGAAATTTTTCTACTCAAAACGAAATTCCTATACTCTAGATTTTGTTCATTTCCGCGCATCTGCTACAGTCACCGGTCTACTATTGGCCACATAGTGTGGGAAAAATTGGGAAAAGAGTTTCGACAGGCGTCAATTGCGATGCGTAAGCCTAAGTGTGTTTTAGTTTGAGATAGAGTATAGGAGAAAAGTTGAAAAATTAAAAAACATTTATTTTTTGAAATTCAGCTTACGATTTTACAGTTGTGTTTTAAAATTCATAAAAAGTTAAAAAAAGGACGAACATACTTTTCACGTGAGTGAAGCCACTGCTGTAGATGGAAAGTTTGGAAGGTAGGAACTTGTATATCTGTAAGCAACGATAAACCCATTGCTAACGAAAAAACGATTCTGAGCGAAGTTCAGTTAATAGTTTTGCTTTGTCATCAATACATATATTATGCTATATTATGGTAAAATAATTATAACAATGTGCGTTTCCATGACAACAATGGTTATTTAAAAAAGATTTAAAATAATAAAAGCTTAATAATAACCAAAACTAAATAAAAACGGTTGTCATCCTTATTTTTAATCTTTTATTTTTTTCAACCTAAAGAACCAGGATTCCCTCATTTGAAATATTAATGATAATTTCAAAAAATAACCTCTTTAAAGTATCACCCAGGGAATATTTCCTTTCGGAAAAGTGTTATCCTTGATAATCGGAGTAAGCTTTCTGGTAGAATGTGTTCACAAAAAAATAAAGAATCAACATCATTGTAAAGCAATATATTCCTCGCCCCCCCCCTGATTCCGATATTCTGACATCCACGGTATCAGCCGACTCGCGATTTCCATTCATTTTGACTTGTTTTATCAAAAAGCGATGCTTGTTTAAAAAAAAAAAAAATTTTTCCCGTATTTTCGAATTCGAATATGAAGTTACATAATGTAATTTTTGATTTTTAAGTCATTTTCTTCATTTATTTTTTCACTAATTGTTTAGGGTTTCCCGAATTGAAATTTGAACATTATTAATTTTGATACGTACGTATTTCATCTGATAAATTTGTCAGGAGTCATGCATGGGCCAATAACATTCCCAGCCGTACTACAGGTATAGCTAATAATATTAGGTACTGCAGTTATCGTTGTTTTTATATCTATTTGTTCGGTTTGCGAAACGCCCGACCGGGGATTATATGCCGTTTCTAGTGAATAAAATATGACAATACATTAGTACAAAAGTATTTCGTGAACTCGTTAAACTTTGATCCCAGCGCGAGTCCCGAGCTATTCGTTGTAAAACGCTCGTTTTCGTATACGAGCAATATGCACTCACGCAGGGCCGATAAACGCTTGCGACGAAAGTTCAAATAATATTAATACCTGCACTAGTTTCGAATCACCACCGTTGTTTATGTAACAAGATACCGGATTTAAATGTGCTTAAAATTCGCAAAAAAACGCTTGAAAATTCGAATAAATTCACGAAAAAAAAAATCCGCATAAAAATACTGAAAAAAGTTAAAATGGTAGAATAAACGTACACCATTATTTAACGGCTTCTAATACTAATTTCTAACGCCACATAAAATATTTGCACAAGTTTTTATTTTCTATAATACGTATGATTTCGATTAAAACAGTTTTAAACCCCTCTTAGCATTTTTGCTTGTTACACATTTTTCGCACGCTTTTTTTTTTGAAGATTTTTGATGCTTTTTCATGGACGATTTTTCTTGTGCACAGGAAAAAATGTTAAGAGTGGTTCAAAATTCTACTTTTTTTAAACGAAATATGCGCGTATTATTATTATTTTCGAGGTTTATGGACGTGTAATCGCGGCCATTTTTTCGGAAACACTCGTTTTATTTACACCGAGAATTTTTTAACATATTTTGAGATCAATGCTGTTGTGGAATAAGCAAGGATATTATATAAAATATATTATACAATTTTTATTTTAAAAAACAACTCTTTGAATATTTCGAGAATTTTGATAAGTTTCTGTATACGTACCGAGGAATGTTTAATGGTTTTACTATGTAATATGATGTGAAAATTTTTATTTTTTTTTCTCTCTGTAAAATATAATTTTGAAAATACCAAAAATCTTTCTCCGATTATAGCGTAGTTGTAGCATTTTTTCTGAGAGCAAATCGCGTTTAGTAGGCGTGCTGAAGAAGCACAGTGTTTGATTTTCTCTGTAGTTTTTTTAACAATTATAATGGGACAAATCGAGTAAATTGTAATAAAAAAAAAAAAAAATTTACACAATACCGGTTTCTGTTATTTTTAATAACACCGGACATATATTTTTCATACTGGCGGTTTTTTTTCATATAGTAATTTAAAGTTATTTTAAATAGGTTAGGTTTAAGGCAATCGTAATAAAAATGAATGTTATGACTAGCGGTCGATCGACTTGTGAATAATCGGATAGTAAAATATTATTTTTGTAATCTTAAGCACATATGATACCTCGGAATTTTCGAAGCATACAAGTACGCAAAAATACTCAAATTTACGAGACACATATCGTATAACTTCATTTTTCAGTTCAAATATGCTACGCGAGTGAACATTTTCGAGTATTTCATACTCGAAGAACAAATATCGTTCAAGAATGACAAACGGAAAATTGGATTTGAATTTACGAGCGGCTGTTTCTAATTATCCGGCAGAATCCTCAAAAACTTGTAGAGAATCCACGTCAAATATCCAATAAAATATAAAAAAAATGTTTACAGATTAAAATTAACTTTAAATAAATATAGGCATATACATTATGTGCAGTGCACACCTAATCTATACTGAATGTATTTAAAAGTATCAATAATGTGCCCAAAATCTAAATAAATAGATGTCGATCATCTTAGTAGTTAAGTCGAGACTTAAAATTTCGAATGTTGCTCACTAGTTGGAAAATGTTGACGACTTCTGTTCAATATTATGTTCATACCTATTACCACAGTTTATTTCGCAGTCACAAGTATAATAAATACAATTTTAATTTTTTTTATGTTTGTCAAAACATAATATGTTTACCCGAATTTTGCTCCGAATCGTTATTTTCTCTATAAATCCGTTATAGTTATGACCGAGTAAACTAATATATAGTCGTCACAGTTGCTATAATATAGGTGTTATGCACATTTACAACTTTCATCGGAATGCCAATGAAAAGGCACGCGAATAAATTACGAATAAATAATCTATAATACCTATTGTAATTCGTATGCGAAATAACAAAAAAATAAAAGTGTTCGAATAATACAATTTTAATATCGTTTTTTTTTTTTTTTTTTTTTTTTTTTTTAATAGCTCTGTAGGACCGCAAATCGCGGGATATTATGTATTATTTATCATAAATGTATATATTACGAGTATTATATATAGATTTATCGCTCACACAAGCCAATGTATTTTTTCGTTCGTTGTCTTACATTATGATTATTCCGAATAATATTTCGAATAAGCGTAATACGCAATGCGGGAATTTACGGCTAACATTAAAAATATTACTATCGAATTTTTTATACTTTACGAGAATTTGTTTCGCGGTGAATTTCGTTTGGATTTTTTTTTTGTACTATTTTTTACCGCGCGTTAAAAAATTAAAGATTATACAATAATTAAAAAAAAAAAAAAAAAACGTAGGGAACAGAATTCAGTAAAACTATGTAAATTTTGTTTGCATACGGTGAAACCGTTAACCGTTATTCATTAAAATATCAACAATTTGAACATTATGGCTATCTTTATAGATCAGTTACATATTATTAATATTGCGTTCCTAATGGTAGACATAAAAAAGAAATAATTTTATTCGTAATCGATTTTTTTTTTATAGAACTTGGAACTTACTGAAAAAAAAAAGATGACATTGCTGATGGCTGTACCATCATTTCAGAATAGTAGTCCAAAGGGAGGATTAGATTAGAGTTATTTAATTTACATCAACTAACGAAGAACAATTCTGAGCAGAGTAATATTATAGTTGAAAAGGAGAAAAGTTGTTTACAGATATTAAAAAAAAAAACACACACTCACATGTCATGATAAACCCAGTAACGTGCAGTAATCTTGGTCAAATTAAAAATATTCATGGGTAAAATGGCCAAAGGAAAATGGAATATGGGTAAATGAAAATATTGATTTTTAAATAACGATTTATTTCTAGAAAGCTTCATTTGGCTTCGTGAACTTTCACCTATGCGGTAAATGAATTAATTGAATAACTAGTTAGCTTAAAATTATCTAACAATATTTACGCCGATTTCGAATAATCGAATATTGGTATACTACTGAACAATATTACTATCGGCAAAAATATTGAAATAGAAAAACAAAATACAACTTTTGAATGTAAATTTGTGCACTAAATATCAAAATCCACCAAATACGTTATGCCAAAAAAGTATTCGGATACAATGTATAATCTAGTACCCTATATATAGGTATACTTGTATCAGGTATATATCGATACTGTGCTGCGTCATTGCTCGTATCATTTGATTAGAAACTCGCGATTAAAAAGACGATAATAGTTAAATAAAAACACGATTAAGCGTGTTGTTTTAACATTGCATTAAATTCGTCGTTCTGTATAATCGTAAAAAAAAAAAGAAAAGAAAACTATTTTTTCCCTAAAAAGAGACGACGCGTAATTTTAGGGATGGATATTGTTAAAAAAAAAAAAAAAACCCATACTAACATGAAAATAATAGGTTTGTTAAACATGTAGTTTTGTATTTCCGGAAAACACAATATCGCTTCCAATTGCGGATATTCAAACGGATAAAAATAAAATCATTTCCACGAAATATTGTTTTCGCCCGCGCGTACTGATGACGCCTTACTGATGAACCTTTTTTTATTTTCGGTTTAGCATTTTGTTTTTGTTCCTATTTTATGGTACACAAAATAAACCTGACAACTGAAACCAGACAAAATAAATTAAATTAAGCTTTCCACAGATATAATAATATCACCGACACTGATTGAAAATTATTGTAGCCGAGACTTATAAATAGTCTTATGAGACAGATAAAAATAACGTCACAGCCGTGAATATATTATAAACAGGCGTGTCAGCAAAAACAATACGCGTTTCCCCTATCATTGCGTCTGTGCCCCAGACTTGGATAAAAAAAAGTATGCAATAACCGCGGTAAATGCCATTTTGATCAAATCGTTTATTTCTCGGTTTTTTTTTTTATTGTTCATTCAAAGGAGTAGCGTAAATACTGGGCTTCCGGATAGATGCCCGGTTCCTTTTTTGTTTTTTTTTTTTTTATTTTTTTTTGTATATTTATAGATTAGTATGTATCATATTGTAATATTGTATTGAGTTCTTCAATTTACTGTGAAATATAAAAGTCCAATTTATTTTTTAAATAAATGTTTAATTTAACCCCATAATGCTTGATTTTTTTTTTTTAATATAAAACTATTTATAATGATAATCAGTAAAATATTAATAAAAAAAAAAAATCGCATAATTATCTACGCCCCTCTTTACTGGCATATGCGAAGTAACGTGATTTTAGAAATAATATACCGCCTTCAGAACTAATTTAGAATTATGCTACTTCACATTATGTGTAGAATTAACGATATTTCGCCGACACGACTGTTTATATTTTTAGTCACCGTAATTTGAACTTGTATTTTATAATATCAGTTATAATATTTTGACCGATGTTGAAACAAAATTAATTGACTCATGAACGTTTTAGTAATGACAGCCGCAGCGAATACAACTTACAACGATCGAAATTACGATTTTGATATTTTTAACGGTCGAAAATTATGGTGACAAGTTCAAGTATGAACGTACGTTGCAGTGGTTATAATATAATAGTGTAGTAGTCGTTTTACGTCAAACACCAAACTGGCATAAATACAGTTCTTCAAAGTGTATGAATAATTTGCATTACTTAACATATTGTGTTAATCGTGTATTTCATTTCGATCCGACAAACAAACATAATATTTTATAATTTGTATCCGAATGAAAATCCAATTTTTACGACGTGAAATAACAGTATATATTTTACATATTTAAATAAACAGATAAAATGACTAATAAACGTATTTACGAAAGTAATGTACTGGTATTATAAAATGATTCATTGCACTTTAAGAGCGAATACATTTCGTTCGGCAGTAAGCGACATTGACTATATTTTTTTAACATACTCAGAAAAATGAATATATATTCATGACAAAAAATTACTTAATTTTTCAACGGTATATTTAAAAATTGTTGGGTAAATGAGAACTTAGTTATCAAAAATATATTAAGAGAACTCGTCAAGTAAACGTCGAAAAATTAGAAAATTGACACTTAAAACTTAATGCCAGTAGTCTTTGAAAAATCACGCCCGATAGAAATACATGAAGAGGGAAATGGAAAATATCACGTCGGGTGGAGTAAGTCACATTTTGAGACAGAAAAGTCAGGTGGCTGGGTGGCAATGGTGCACAATGTAAGAACCGTAATTCGAAATTTTGGTACTATGAAATTTTGGGATAGAACGATTACCAAAAATGAAATGTTGCACCTGATCCATAGTTAATAAAGAATCATAAGTCAAACGTCTGGGCGTTCATAAACATGACTTTCATTTATCTTTTATTACTCTGGTGATTTATTTACATTTTATCGTAGTACCGTGATAACGTTATATTTCATTAAGGTTACCACTATTATTCTTGATCAATTACATTGTATTATTATTTTCAACCTTTAAATAATTAGTAATTTATAATAATAATAATAATCATAGTAATAATTATATGCACTAGAGATCGCTAACTATGGTCATCACTAGGGCTCGGATTTAAATGCACTTAAAATCCACAAAACAGCGTTTAAAAATGGCAAACAATTTTTTAAAAAATATGTAAAAAGCAAAAATGGTACAGGGGTTTAAAATTCCTCCCTTTAACGACTCCAATTTATCAAAATAAACGTTCTATGATTAACATACATTTTATTTTTTTTAAAAAAGTAAAATAATTTAAACACTTATAACTCATAATAAACGGTAAACCCGATATTAGTGTTATTCCTATCAAAATTTCAAAAACAACTAATATTGGGGATGGGAACAGCCACTGTTATATATGAGAAGTTGGGGAGATAGGATACATAAGGTTATTTCATTTATATCTGTAAGCAACGATGAACCATTGCTGACAAAGACGATTTCGAGCGCAGTTTGGTAAAACATAATTAGAAGTGCCGTAATTTTTTTTAACCTAACCTTCCTACGTTTTTTTCCGATTATTATGAAAATTTATTAGTAAATTGAAAAAAAAAGAACTGCGTTATTAAAAACAAGATTAATAGATGATAATAATTCAACAAAATAGGTCTCTTGTCGTTTTTCAATTAGAGCCATATTTGTGCTAGAAAACGTGGTAGGTAATTATTTAAAATAACGAAATTGTGAAAAAATCGTACTTTTTTTCTCAGTTAGTTGTTTTTATTAGAATTACTATTTCGATAATCAAAAAATGACCTATGTTTTTACCAATTGAATAAAATTTACTTTTAGAAAAGGTGCTATACTTATACATCGAATCAAGTTTTCTAGAATAAAAGTGATCTACTGTGTAAAAAAAAAAAAATAAAGTACCATTATAAAAAAATGTTTAAAGGAAAAGAAGTCGTACGGTATTTTTGGAAATTTTACCACGTTCAGGTAAGTCCAACATAAGTATTTTTACCTAGTTTCAAATCTCTAGGTAAATGTATAACAGAAAAACAGCAAAAAAATCCCGAGAATTAAAGTTCCTAAAAACCTCAAAAGTGTTGGCAATGACACTGTAAGAAAGCAAATCAAAAAATAAACCAAAAAAGTGTTTTGTGATTTTTCGATTAAATCATTTTTTCTGGTAGAAACCGTCGTCCGTGTTAACATAAAATAATGAAATCGTGAAATTGTACATTTTCCTACGTTTTTTTCCCACTTAAATGCTTTTATTTAAAAAATTATGTCGAAAATCAAAAAATGATAGTGTTGAAGTACAATCTAGACAACTTAAGCTTTTAGAAAAATGTTTATACGTACAAATCGGAGCAAGTTTACTAGGGAAAAACTCGTCCACTGATTAGAAAAAAAAAAAGGAGAAAGAGATAAACAACATTGTTAGAACCAAGATACAACAAGCTCTCTCGCTATGTTCGGAATCTAAAAATTAGAAAAATATCATTTATTTGAACTTGTGCTTCAAATAAGTCTGTTTGCTAATTTTTAAAACCCGAAGTGTATAATATTAATTTCAAATATAAAATTGCGTTTAAAATTCTCTGAGAAAATCGTCGATCCGTGATAAATTGGCCGCCCTATGTTGTAGTGTACTACAACTAAACTGTCGAAAACGGTAACGACAATATCGTCGTATATAGTTATATACTGTATTAGTTTTCGCTTGCATGTCGAGTGAGTTCAAGAATCGACCCCCTGGCCCATTAGGTATCATTTTTATGGCAACTGTAACTCTCCCACGGAACGGTTCACATGTTACAAACGAATGCCTATATAATGTAAAATCCATATTATACACTTATCACTTCTAACGTCTGTAGTAAATACAAATAAAAAATCCGTAACATTTTTAAACAAAACGTTATTATGAATTATTATTTAATAACAATAGTTTTGCGAGTTTTGTTGTTGTTTTTTTTTTTTTTTTTTAAATTGAATCGAGCATTTATTTTTTCGAGTCGAGTTGAATGCTCGAGTAAGCGAGTACAAAAAAAAAAAAAAAAATTGTCGAGCAACACTAATCGACCAACTCCTAATGAAACACAAATGCCGTGATCATTTAATATTAAAATAATAATCTATTTTTGTACATTCAAACCATCAATACGATAATCGTATTGGTAATATCTGGATTTGAGAATTTTATGTACTTACATGTCTATAGTTGTTACAATTTTTTTTTTTTTAAAAAAACAGTCGAGTATTCGGGTTTACGAGTACCAAATACTATAGATAAGATTACGGGACAGATCGATTAAAAAGCTAGATACAATTTGTTCCGTCGAAAACGTATGAGTTACCTACTTAAAACATTTTACGGCGTTAAATCTAATATTACGATATGTACCTATTTATTTCTGATTTAAATGTACAGGTATGAGGAATAAACTATGGACCTAAATCGAGGTTGTTAAATTGTCTAAACGTAAAATAAAATATTAGATGTATGTATTATTTGGTGGGATCCGGAGCGTTCTCCGACAATTGATAAGAAATGAAAAATATGAAAAGAAAATCCGGCCAAAACACCGGAAAAATTAATATATTGTATCGGTAAATATTCCATTCTGGAATACATTATGTATTTTGTATACATTACAACCGTATCATTATCGTAATAGGCAAGTATTTGTCTCTTTAACTCACTAGTACTATATACTGCATGTATATACATATATTATGACATGAGTATATTGATAAATACATACATTTTTGGATTGGTTGGTGGGATTTAAAGGGTTAAAGATTGGTAAGGCCGATTTCAATCTGTTTCTTTTTGTGTTAAAATTTGTCGAAAAACACACCCCCACCCGTTATTTGGTTACATAATTTTTATAAACCACGAAGAAAATGGTTTGTTTAATTGGCAAATATATACCTATTATTCTGTACATTTTCTGATTATTTATTTGTGTTATTTTTTCTTTGTATTTCCTTACATAATATGTCTTTCATGTGACTTATTCATATTGTAATTGCAATAAAATAAGTAAAAATAATCCCGAATTAACGTTCAATAGATTTTCAGCAAATGAAAAATTTTAAGTGTTGCAGTAGAAAAATGTTTTGAAATTAATTGTATTTATTGCATATAGTAGTATTAAAATAATACAAAATTCAAGGGAAAGTTTTTTTACTTACAACGAACAAAGTCATAATTGCCAATATGGTTGCCAACATCCGAAGCGGATAGGCACCTTAGAAAAAAGAAGTAGTATTTAACTAAATATAAAATACAATATTTAAAAGTCATTAAGACTGATTGATGGTATTAAATATATCCTAGTATAAGAGAGTAAATGTAGATAGTACTTTAAGGAATCAAATGAAAAAAATTTCCAGTAATTTTTACAAGCATCGTGAAATACAAAAAAAAAAAAACAAAATAACGAAAAATAGTAACTTTTATTCAAACCTAATTATTATTATTATTATTATTATTATTTTTTTTTTTTGACAGCATTTGATGTATCTTAAAACTATTAGGTAGATACAGGTAATTTAAATTTTCACCAAAGTTTTGTATGGCCATTTTCCATACAAATTAAATTTAAATATAATGACTTTTTTTTAAGCAATTTATGGCCATGATAAATTATTGATTTTATAATTTTATTGTTCTTTTTAAACTAAAGCCTAAACAATTTTTGCTTTATTAAAAAAGTTTATAATTTAACACAACGTTTTCATAAGTAGTTCATAATTATAATAATAAAACATTTAAGGATTGGAATGAATTTTGAAATCCAAAATATTTAAATTTCAATTAAAAGCATTCAAGACAAAATTCTAGTTATTACGATTATAGACGAAAAAATATGATAACAATATTGTTTTCTTATCATAGGTCGATTACGTCAAGGATTTCTCATATAAGGGACCACCGCAATTTTTTTTATGTTGGATGAGGGATACTAATGTCAAAATCATTTTAATATTGAATACCTCGTATTGATATCTATAGCATTTGCGAGTGCTAAAAAAATTATATATTTTTAATACTTTGACTCGACTTGAGAAAACTCGAGAAGTCGGGTATTCAACATTAACAATATTATTGTTTAATACCTACGAATTCGTGATTAATTATCGTGCGTAAGATCCATAGAATATACGTGTACGGTGAATTTTAATGAAATACAATATAATTTCGGCTATTCACTTGGTTAATTATACTTGCGCTACGCGCATACATTATGGTAGGTATTTGTTTTTGATACCTACCTCTGCGTTATTTTAACGTGAAAGTTGCTTTTGAATAGTTTTTTTTTTCCGCATCAAAAATTCGAAAATACTTTTGAAAACGGTATTTTCAATTCGGCCGATCGGCCGATGACCGCGAGAGAATTTATCGGCACCACGACGAGTATTTTTTTTTCACCCTCTACAAACATATTTTTTTCGGACGGCAAACTTTATAGATAGGTAGGTAATTAATCATTTTACGGACCAGGTCGTTTTTCGACTTTACCGGTTCAACGGCCGGACAATATCGAACAACCGAAAAAAAACGACGAGTACCATCTAACTACACCTACACTTGAAATTTTGTTTTAATCCCGATCAAATTTTTTTTTTTTTTTGACGTGGTAATAATATTAAAAATTACTTGTCCGCCGGTATCTGACCCAGCGTCGAAACGAGTCGAATACCCAGTTTGTGTTTTTTTTCCTTTTTTAAATTTATCACTACCTTTATTATTACGTATATTCATAAGGGAACTGTTATTATTACAAATCGCAATTTTAAATACATACCTTAAGAATTTGTTTGAAAGTTTATTTAGAGGAAAAAAAACCTTACGTTTTATACATATTTATTTATTTAAGACGATAAAATATTTATTACAAACCCATTCGGGTTTTCATTCCACATAATATTGTGTCTAAATGAAAATATAGTTGTAAATAAAAGGTTTATTAATGTTCGTGTGTGTTGGTGCCTGCAGTGTTGAGACGCAGACAGATATATTTGATCTTGTTAAATTTCGAGTTTTCAAATAAAAGTAAAACTTATACAGAACAGATATAGTTGTTATTTAACATTTTCTATTATATGAGGTTTTTTTTTATACTTTGTCTATTTATAAATATATATATATAATTACTAAAAAGATAATAATTATGTTTTATTTTAGATAACGCTCAGATTAATTACCAGGATATCGACATTTTCATTACTATAGATACGACAAAAGATAGAAAAAAATATCAAAAATAGATAAATTACTGTTCTATTAATTCTGGATACATTTATTTATATTTATCATAATATTAGTCTTAATCTCTTTTTTTTACGGAAACTCGCACATCCAGTTTAGTGTGAAGATAAATTTAAAAATATGATACACGATAATTGCTAGAATATTTATCTAGACGAAAATGATGAAAAAATATATCATCCATTTCATATCGTATAACTAAGTGCTAAAACATGTAGATAAATTGGACCGGATTTAGTATGCAACTAAAATATCAAAAAGGTTATATCGAGTGCATCAATCACTGATATACTCGATGATATTCATTTTATCTATCCGTGTTTATATAAATTGATTATTTTTACTATTATTTAAAATGTATACCTATTGTAAACAATGACTGGAAAAAAAAGGTAGCGCGCTGCTACCTTTTTTTGTAGCGATACTAATAGCGCATTGCTTTATTTTGTTAAACAGTGATATTAAATTTTCCATAGGAAAACCACGCGAAAACTTTCATTTTTAACGAAATATTAAATAATTTGTAGTGACGTTATATTTATATTTTAAGTGTATAGTAAAATAATATTTGTAATTTACAGACTGCCCACGAGCTCCGAAGTTACAAGTGACAAAACATAAAAAGTTCCCTTTTTCAAGTAAAAAAAGTGGCGTTTTACATTTATAAAAAAAAAAAGTAGCGATAATAACTGTAGGGAATTTCTGTTTTTAAAAATGTATAACTGCATTGCACTGAAGGTAGCGATTTCAATCCACCGGATTATCGGATTTATCTAAACATAAATTTGTCTTGACGATTTGGTTGTTGACCCCAGATGTCTTAACATTGTTTCTCATTTATCTAGATGTAAGATGAAAAACAAAAAAAAAAAAAAAAAAAAAAAAAAAAAAATATACCCGCCTGGATAATTGTCTACGGATAGGTGAATAAAACAGCGCCTATAACGCGTATATTAGTCGCGTTTCCGTCGCCAACGGCAGTATAATATTGTATTACTAAGTGTACCCAAGTCGTAAAACATTATTTTCGGTATAGCGACTACTCACTACTATACACGTATTATAGCTGGTAGACGTATAAGCACGTCCCTGTTAAATTCGTTAATAAAACACACGCGAAACGCGGCAATTATTATTTCTCCGAGGAACTGTCGTAGCTCGTAAGTGTGTCTTGCACAAAAAAAAAAAAAAAAAATGCATCTCAACATGGGCACCAACGCGTATAATATCACGCAATTTATTTCGTTTCGTTTTCTTAATGAAAATGTAATAACATAATAATAATAATAATAATAATATGCATACGACATTGCGACGGGATATTGCAAAATAATAATAATTGTATTAAACGCAGCTATACGGTGTTATTAGGAGACACGCTATTTTACTGCATCACGACCGTAATATACCGGGTACCAGGAAAGTATTATTATATTATTCACATTCTCCACGCGACGATATAATATTATATTATTATCGTTGTTGTACTTGTGCTCCTATAACCAATACTACTACTACTACTACTATTACTACTACTTTCAGAATATTGTACCCGTATGTTCTTGGGATTTAACTCATTAAAAACGGAAAACCTCGTACTTTAATGAAAAACACAAATAATAATAAAAAAAAAAAAAAACACCGAACTTAACACGCGCGTATAACTATAATAATTTATCTCCCATATAAAATTTTATATTATTGTCGACGGAACCGATAAGATTACGACATTATAACGGTAATAGGTATACCGCGGGAACACGTTTATTAGAATATTATTGTGTACAAGATAATATTATACTCAGTATTCGCCGTCACTGAGCATTCACGACCCTGAAATTTAACTATCGCCCTTTCCCCTCTCCACAGCCGTGAATACTCGACGATGGTTTTTAATTCGCTGGTCACTAATTTTATTACTTACACGATGTGAAGGTTTGCAAAATTTTTTTAAAAAAAAAAAACCGTTTAGAAAAAATTATTTTTTAAACATTTTTTATTTCTTTGTAAATATATTGTTATAATAATAGAATATAAATAGAATTTTATTAAAATTATTTAAGAACAAAATAACAAATGAAAAAAAAAAAAAACATTTTACTTCTTTAAACACAAGTAATAAGAAATGTTAATTTCCATTTATATTTTCACAATGAAAAATACATCTTAGGATAATGGAAATGGGCGCAGCCACTGTTATAGGTAATATAATGTATATCTATAAGCAACGATAAACCATTGCTATCAAAAAAACAATTCTGAGCACAGTTCAGTGGATAGTGATGTTTTGTCGGCAATATATAATATATATGTCATACTATGGTAAAACAATTAAATAGGCGTTATTTATTTTCTATAATAATATTTGTATAATATTTCACTGATTTTTCCCGTGTTTTTTCCCGGTTTTTTACATTTGCTGGGAAAACTCTTGGGAAAATCGAAAAATGGTATAATCACCCAATTCATAGAATGTCATTCTTCCAAAACTCAGCTTAATCTATACCACACCTTTCTCCTATCACCAGTTATTAGTGTCTAGTTTTAGTTTCTACTGTAACACCTAGTTTAAAAGTCAAGATATGTATCTTATTAACTGTACCTATTTGAACCAGTGCCTGTCATGACATAAAAACAATAAAATAAATAAATAAATATTCGTTAAAAATAAAGGAATGGGAAAAAAAATTAATTAAAAAACGAACAAAATATTATTTCAAGGTGAAATATCGTTACCAGATATATATTTTTATTTTTTTCCCAATTAAATTGGTTAAGTAGAATTTTGTGTCGTGTCTCTCTATAAGGCTATAATATAGACAGTCCATTAAAACTCGCGTTATATATAAAAAAATATTGGAAAAACTGTCATATAGGTAATATGAGGTTTTTTTTTTAGAACAGGCGTATGTGTTTTTTCGTGGTCTTTGTTCATGGCGAATAACATATTTCCATTATAAGATCATAATAATAATAATATTCCAATCGCTATAATACAATTTAATTTGACATACGTCATTGGTCGAATGTAAGCGGACCGATAGGTTTGTCAAATAACCTCGGGAACATATCATAGTAAATAAATGATCGGCACCGCTTAAATTTTTTGATTTTCCGTTAATTTTAATGTATTTCGGGATCGAGATAGATGGGACTTTGGAGAAGAACATAGGCTACGTTTTGTCACGAAAAAAAACATGAATGGCATACAAGGGTTTTAGGTATTTTTGGTACGAAAAATTAAATTATTTTTGTTGAATTATAGATTACCTTAGTAGCATGGACGAAATAATAAAAATAAAAACAAAAAAAAATGAGAATAATAAACAGTAATAAAAAATCTATAACAACTTAAAATAAAGCGTTTATCTGATTATCTGCAGGTCTATTAATGGTTTTAAGTAGGATGGATTACCTTTGAAACATGGACGGAAAAAAACAAAATGCTTTGCGTTGTACTGGGTGGGTAAGTGAAAAGTGAAAACACGTAAAATGTCATCTTTGAATCTTTTAATTTTTTGGAACTGTAACAACACTACAGTACTATTATGTCCTCATAATTTTATCGTTATTATACTGGATATATGATTTAATCACTGTGTTTTGCGAGTATCTATGGTAATACAGATGAAAAAATGTATAACAAACTAGAGCATTTTTAATCCACCGTTTCCATCAATTTGCTTTCGTTCAATATACTGATACGGCCAAAATGGAATAAAGGTAAAAACAATAAAAAAAAAAAAATAGCACGGATAACACTAGGCGTGGGAAAACTAGTACATAAATTATAATTTTTTTTAGATTTCTAACTGGCGATAAGACGTGAAATTTAATTCGAGGCCCGTTGGTCGTATCATATACGTAGTTACATATTATGATAAATCAATTTCACTGCATTAAATCTATTACGTATCAGCGTAAAATTAGTAACAATCATTAGTGTACCAATAGATTACAATAATATGGTCGTATATTCTGTGGTATAACGGTAACAGAATATACAACATCAGTTATCACGATATAAATATACAATAATATGATAAGACCGAATAAGGAGGTATGGGATTAAAATGTCACCGATCGCTCCAACCAAAATCATGCGTTTGATAGGCACACCCATTGTGAAACATAACAAAGTGCGACTTTGTGATACGTCGAAAATATCATGACCGTAACTGGCAATGGCTTTATACGGTAACCAGCACCAGATCCGGTGATAAATATCACTGCCAGCTGAGATTTCTGTCCGTGGCGAAATTTCATTATTTAAATTGGTGCGCATACGAAGACGCAGTTCACAATCGGTATACAACGCCGTAACGCCATTATGGTCCATCAATATAGTTAAACATTTAAAAGTATTATATTCTATTTTTATTATACCATATATAATAGAACCCCATATATATTATATTATGGATCTCAATGGTATCGGTTATAATGATCAGTAGTATACATAGCTTATTGCCAACCCCAGTCAAATTTGTTTTATTACCGCTATCTCTGTCTGGAACAATGGTTCACAATTTTTTTTTTGTGCGCGGTCCTGTAATTGAACAGTTCATGTTCGAACTTCAACAATTTTTAGTTTCGGTGCGTAACGAGCCCCGTGACGTTACCAATTTAATTATTTTTAAATTTTATCGAACTATGTTTTCTATTAGAAATACTGCTTTAATCAAAAATACCTATTAACATTGGATCTTGTTGATAATGAAGAAAGAACTATATTGATTTGCCAAGTAATTTTCATAACAATTGAGAAAAACAAAAAAATAAAAAACGTAAAATTAAATTGACGATTTTAAGACGTTATGATTTCATCATTTTACATTTTTACGCTTCGTTTTTTCTACCAGAAATATTACTCCAATAGAAAAACAAAAAAAGAGACTTTTTTTAATTTAGTTGATTTTCACTGCAGTTTTTTTTAATAATTTAGGAAAACCAAAATTAAAGAGTAAAAAGAACGGGACTATTTGATTGTAATTAGGTTAAAAATATTCGTAAAAACTTGAAATATCAACATAAAACTTTTGTAAACTATTTATTATAGACATCCATTTTTTAAATGATTTTTTCCGTAATTTTTATTTGGTAAGTATTTTGTGAATAAAATTATTAGACTAAATAGACATTTTAGAAAATTTAACAAGCGGTTCATTACAAGTCTTACATAATGGTTAAAAAATATAAAAGTATTTCATTTTTATAGGAGTTTTATTATCAAATTTTGACGAAAATCGTAAAT
This sequence comes from Cinara cedri, assembly GCA_902439185.1. Lineage (NCBI taxonomy): Eukaryota > Metazoa > Arthropoda > Insecta > Hemiptera > Aphididae > Cinara > Cinara cedri. The sequence continues at coordinate 814,341 of CABPRJ010000491.1, read as the reverse complement.
ATTACGATTTTTCAAACCATGTGTAACCAAACTTCGCTCCGAATCATTTTTCTTTAACAATGGTTAAACACATCACTTATAGAAATTAAATACATTTATGTATCCTACTTTCCCAACTTCCCGTCTATAACAGTATAAATACATTTAAATTATTCAACATCATTTTTATCTGCTATAAACTAAAACGATGAATAAAAAAAAAAAAAAAAAAAAAATTTGCCACCACGAAAATTTGCCTACAAATAAGGATCCGTCAGCTATTTCATATTCGAATCGATTTTATTAAATTATTCGTGTATCGGTGATAATAGCCTGTTTACTTACACTTGTTAACGATCAATTATTATGTCGGAGAAATTCCACGTGCGCTATATTATTATATGATATTATAGTTTCCCGACGATCCGCTTTCGTTCAATCAATGGCCCGTCAAGATGTTATCCCCGCGGCACAATGTACGGCCAACAAGTGGTGGAAGAGTTCGCTTTATTATTGGCTGTCAGACAGCCATAATAAATTTATATAATTATTTCGCCTATACTATTGTAGATAATACAAATATTAATAATAATAATATCAATAACAATAATGATAAAAGTGCGAGAGCTTAAAATCGAAAAAAATAAAAGAAAAAAATTTGGTACCTGTATACGTAGTGATGGACATTACCCTAGAGGAATTTATTATTATTATTATTACTTTTTTTTTTTTTTTTAAGGCACATCAATGTAGGTAACCCGGTATATTATACCTGTGTAGTGTTCGTGTACTCGTGTAGTCATGCGTTTCGGATCGGAAAACGATTTCTTTAAATGTATTGTTCGTTTCCGGATACGCCTGACTATAAACAATTTCATCGGCCCGCATTTTCGGGAAACAAGCGCATTTTTAAAAATTTTTTTTTTTTTTATTCGACGACGACTCAAGAACCGGCGCAGTCTACCGCGCGCGGTAATGAATTCCAAACAACGCGCAGGTATTATATTATTAAGGATTTTAGGTACCTAGGTCGATTATTTTGTCGTGTTCGTCTCTTGCCCGGGCCGAGTTAATATGATAAAACATTATTATTTGCCGTACGCTATCGACCGGCTGTTGTACTTAAACCGTAATAATAATATTGTGTTTGAACTAGCCGCGTGTGTAAATAATACGCAATGCGAGCCCATGTGTACAGTTTTCCATTATCAAGGCCCGTATATTGTTTATTATGTGTTGTGTGTACCGTCTAGATTAATTGACATAATAATATCTGAATTATAATATAGATAGATATATTTTAAGTTATTTTTTTATTTTTTTTTTTACATAATATTTCAGACTAGTAGTGAGAAATGTACTGTTTTCATTACAACGTGCGTTTTATTTGTGTGTATTTGTTTTTTTCTGTCTGTAAACAATATTTCTACCGAGAATCTCGCTACGATCAAAATATAATCAGACACCTTTTTTGTCGCATTTTATATCTAGCTGTTGCGTTAAACGGGTTATTTTTTAATTTGCTGAAGGGTTTTCATAAAGATCGGGAAAACCCGGAAACAAATCTATAGGGAAAACGGAAAATTATTTACGGCACGTCACGGCGTTATCGATTTCATTATTTCAAATTTGTTTCCTACCGGACATCATACTTTGAACTTTCTTGTATTATTTTTAACCTATTTTGTGCACTGATGAAACTGTTTTACCTTGACATTTTTTTAATAAATAGGAAAAACTGAAAAACCTTGGCAACAAAGGAAAAAATATAAATAATAATATTCTGATCAGAATCGAGTTTCATTAGCAATGTTTTATCGTTGGGATATAACAAATAACTTTGCCTATCTTCTTTTTAAACTGCTCTTCTAAAACTACGTGGCGCATCTATCACTATTAGTCTTTTTAATATCGTATGTATAAAAATCGCATATACGATGAGTTTAGGTGGCACTCTGAAACAACTCAATCAATTTTGGTAAGATAATGTGTGTGTGACTTGGTACAATTTAAAAGATAGGATAGTCTTCATCTTGATTTATGACCTAGAAGGGGTGATGGAAGGTTCTTAAATATTAGATATGAAAATAAAATTATTTTTGTTGAATTATGGGTTACATTAATTACACGGATAAAATTAAAAACAAAAAAATAAATAATAAACAGAAATAAAAATGCTGTAACTACTTTAACAACTTAAAATAAAGAGTCTATTTGATCACCTGTCAGTTTATTATTGGCTTCAAATAGTATGAGTCAATATGATAACATAAATGAAAAAAAAAACAAAAATGTATGCGCTGTACTGCAAGTACAGGGTAAGTAAAAAGCGAAAACACATAAAACGTCATCTTTGTATTTACGAATCTTTGTATTTTTTGGTACAGTAACAAAACTACAGTAATATTATGTCTTCATAGTTTTAGCATTTTAAACTGGATATATGATTTTTATGCTTTGCTGTTATCTATGGTAACACGGGTAAAAATATATATGACACACTTAGTTTGCTACTGACTCACTTTCCACCTATTTATACTGATTCGAGCAAATCAAAACGGGAATAAAGGTAAAAAGAATGAAAAATTGGCAAGGCCTAAGCCGAGCGCGGGACAGCTAGTATTTTTTTTACAAAGTGTTTTTGAAATCTAGACGTGAACTATATCAGTTTTTGCACTTCACTAGGTATAGATTTTTGATATCTATTATAAAAAAAAAAGTATTTGCATTTTAAAAGAAAATCTATCCAATATACATTAAATGATTTATTTTTTTTATATTTATCTTAATAATTAAATTGCTATTATTTTTTATATTAATCTAGATAAATTCTTTCTATTTAAATATTTTTAAATCTATATTTAAGAATTTATACAAAACTGTTGATAATCCACAGCGCTCTTAATATAAATTAAATGTTTCAAAACAAAATAAACAAACAAACAAACATCAAGTCTTGACGAAACAGATAATACTCGTGCACCATCGTATTATATTATATTCGAACGAAAAACATTCAGTAGTTAATTTTAAACAAGTATAATATCTACGCTGCACCGGAAGACTTTTCGTCCATAATTCATCAAAAATAATTTCGTTAATTAAAATCTATACGGTATACAATAATATATAGTTACTATGCTTACGTTTCGGCTCGTCAGTTATTTTTTCTTTACGTTTTCCTCGCCTGTGCTACACATCATTCCGTTTTCCCGCTTAGGTTATCCATTCGCCCCCCGCAGTATCCCTATATCAGAGTACTCTACTACATATGATTGCAGCACTCCAGATAAACACACACATACACACGCATACAAATACTACTCTATGTATATATATATATATGGTCCAATTAGTAAAGTTATATAAGGGAGACTGATCGAGAAAAATCGAACAATGAGTAAGCGTACAGCACATATAAAAGTATTTTAAAAAAAACTACGGAGAGTAAGTACTTTAATAATTGCACGTGAAGATACAATAAGGGTTACGATAATAATTTATCATCAACCTAACTGAAAAATAATTTTATATAGAGTTCTATACGATTTCGGCTTTTGGAACGTACAAGTCTATTGACGATATTTTACCATGGCGTTTAAAGTTTAAATTAAATTACATTCGTATATTATTAATATTGTTATTATTATTATTATTATATTATCGCAAAGACGTGATTATCTTTATTTTTCATTCACGAATACCTTAAATAACAATATATTATTATTTACTTATATAAACTTACCTATAACTAGTACTTATTTTCCAAATTTCGATGAAAACAAAAAACACCCATGAATAACATCAGAGTTCAGTCACTAGACTCGAGTTGTAGCTGTTGTAATATTTTTTTTACTATTGATCTAAAATTGTTAATATAATAGTCACTAAAGTTTTATTGTATTTTAATTTGTAGTGGTACTTATTTAAAACCCGGTATTTTCCGTGAAAATATAAAATTTTAACACATAAATGGTTATGGAGAGAGTTGAAAGTAGAAACCCCCCAAAAGCCAGATATTTAAATTATATTATGGTGTATACACCATGAATTATAGGCTATTATAGGCCGATTGAAGTGATAACTTCAATCGGCCTATAATAGCTCTAATTCCCGTGTTTAAGCTTGTTTGGTCTAAAGGGAGCCACTAAAAGTGTTAAAAAGTATCGGGAAAAAGATCTGTTGGCACCTACACATGTATACAGTGAAATAGTTTCTATTTTTGTGGTAAATTCGACAAAAATTAAAATAGCCAAACTAACAAAAAACATCATTAAAAAGTAATCAATAAAGAATATAATATTATTTTATTCGAAACGAGTAGGTAGGTTGTATAATAATTATCAAAACGGGGACGATTTAAAAATATAACAAAATAGGAATATAATTTGTAGTATTGTTTTTTTTTTTTTTTGTTATCATAATAAAAAACACCCGTGCAAATATTAATACTTCGTTTACCTTTTAATTTTACCAAACGTAATATTACGTTTATATTTTAGTAATTTCAATAGGCTATAATAACTATAAATACGATTGTTGCGAAGTTTTAATTCATTATTTTTTAAAATCCAATTGTGATACGCGTGCCTGAATTTAACTACGATCTTCTTACAAAAAAAAAAAAAAAAAATTATAATAATAATAATTCTCTGTTTTAATATTGCTAAGCGATGTGAAAATAAGAAACTCACTAGTTAACAATAGTTAACTATACTTATTATGCAAAAAGTTTGATTTTCTTGCACGTTTATTTATTAATTTTTTTTTAATAGTACAATATAATATTAACACCAGTATAGAATTTGATAAAAATAAATCAATAAATTAGTAAAACCGTAGTTTTTGCGTGTAACGAAAACATGATAATGTGATGTGAAATTACAACCGTATCAGTGTGAGTTTTTATTTACACTTTTTTGTTTTGTGAAATATTTCAATTATTTCACAAAGTATGAAGTAAAAATTCGAAATTTCCACCAAGTGAAATATTATTTAAAGTATATGTCTAAATGTCTAATAGTTTATAAAATAAAATAAAGTTAATAAGCAAATATCGATTGCATCAGTTATATTTGTGTTGTTTTTTGGGATAATTTAGCTGCAAGCGGAAAAATAACAAGGTTTAGACCTGGTTATTTTTCTAATACTTACTACTAACAATACGTATATTGCAGTAATTTATTTTACCATATAAATTACATTTTCCTACATAATATAATTATCCTATACCTTTTAAATGTCTACTGGTTAGGATATATCTACACAAAGACTATACCCATGGTACGTCCAGATTTGTTGTTTTTTTTTTTAATTGTACCGTTTCATTATTAAAAGCGCATAAAAGCATTCAATATTATCAAATTTTGACGTACGAAATTTGGAAAAAAAAAAACAAAAAACTTACAAATACCCGCGTACACGAAACGAGAGATTTTAATTTTTTTTTTTTAATATTTTACTAAAAGAAATTACGCGTACCTACTAGAGGTATAATATATTATTAAAATGCATACATACTGGTGGCGTATACAAACAAAACAAAAAATAACCTTTTCCGTATTTTTCTGTTTGAAATCGTACACTACACTGGTGTTTGTACGTTTCCGGTGCGTGAATATCGCGGGAAAACCGCAAACAACACGGAAATCTACTGCGTTTAATATTATGACGATCGTACAAACGAGTGACAATGTTATTCACATTTGAACGTAATCGTCGACATCGTAATATTTTTCCGTCAAATCTGTTTTATTAAATTTAAAAGTGATTATTATTATTTATTAATTTTTTTTTTTTGTATGTACTTTTATAGTGTCGTTGTACCCGGCTGATCTGTATGCGTTTTGTTTCTTTGTCGATACTTGCGTGTTTATTGCACTTGGGCGGTCGTTGTACGACGGTGCTAGTTCAACAGGCCGCGTTGAACATTATTTTAATCGAGAGACGAATATAAGCTCGAGAAATGTATTGATGCCTACGCGAAAGCTATTAAGAAATTAGAAAAATGAGTAGCGTAATTGTTTTAAGCGCAGTGTACGTAAAAAACCGAAAATGAACTTCATCGGACTTCAAAAAAACGCATCGTCACTATATACCTAATGTATGGCGGACTTTTCAAGAAACAATCTATATGGGTAGTTATATACCGCTAAGCATTATTTTTCTGTCGTCGTCGTATCATATAATAATTGTATAACTTGTCTTTTGAGTCTATACCAGACGTCTAAATTATAAATGTATTCAGACTCCACTGTAGTCAACGAAAATGACGACAAAATACCTTACTGCAAAAGTCCCGCGGATATATTATCATTGCAATGTCTTAGAAGGAATTACATTTTTTTGAATTTTTTTCATAGAAAATTTAAGAAACAAGTAGCTCCAAAATGTTACGTTTCAGTTATTTTTTGTTATACATATTTTTAACGGTGAATCAACTGTCTGAATTTGATTTTCAAATGGCAACCTACATTGAAAATTTCATAAATAGACGGAATATTATTATATTTAAAATATTCAAATTTATTTGGACTTTGACATGTTTGATTTGTAACAACTGGTTGACAATATATTACACCTACTTTTAAGTTGGGATAGGAAAGAGTTAAGGTGCTCCACACTATACTGTCCATCTACTCAAACTTAAAAGTGGAATATCTTTTAAACGGGTTGACGGAAATCAAACATTTAAACACCGAAAATCAAAGCTACAAAATTCTGAAATGGTAAAAAAAAAAAAAAATACTAACAAATTTAATACTTTCTAAGATATCGCAATAATCATAATGTCTTCGTGAATTATACACTGCTTTTAAAGGGAACTTTTTCTAGTCTTTTTTTTATCATTTTTAATAATTACTCTTTGAATATTAAAAAAACGTTTGAACATTTGTATATTAAAGGGGCGAAAACGTTTTGAATACATTTGGCGAACGTATACAGTAAATTGAATTAGATAATTATCCGATATATACGAGAGTGACATTTTGACGTTGAATGATTATAATAATACAATATATCGTATGTCTGTTAAAAAAAAATTATCTCTGTACTCTAATAATGTGTGGAAAAAACATAATAATCCGATAAATGTACAACTTTAAATCTATTTTACTGTAACACATTTGTATAATCGTATACATATTAAGTTAATAAAATAATAATAACAAAAAATATACGTGACATACTTTGCACCATGTGTATGCCACTGTCTTTGGTTGGTAGTTGGGTGGGTAGATATATGTAGGGTAATTTCGTTTTCGAAAGAAAAAACGATTTTAACGGAGGAGCGTAAGTCGTGTTTTTCCATCCCCTTATTTTGTATGCCAATGTAATAACCTAAAAATCAACAAAAAACCAAATGAAGGACGGATCCTTGGACGGAAGAGGGTGAAATGCTGACATTTTCGGTAAATATTTTGAATAAAGTAGGTATCACCGGGCGAAATCTTTTGAGTTGGGTATAGAAATTCGGAACATGTTTACGTATCATTTGAAAAAGTTTTTTCTTATAAGAAAAAAAATCTTTTTTTTTGTAAAACTATAATACAGATTCTTGTATAGTTACTTCACCCAGAATTTAAAGATAAATAAATAAATATAAATTCAAAAATAGTATTTTTATAATTTATTAAATTTATATATTTTTATTAGGTATTTGACGAAAAAACCAATAAATATTTTATATGTTTTAATCCATATAATGGGGTATAGGTACATAATATAATAATATAATATACTATGTGCATCGCTACGTTTTGGACCATAGCCATGTTTTCGGCCACCAATAACCATTATGACGGGGTACGCCGTACTTAATGTATTGAAAATAAAACCGAGGAAAACAACATAAACCGGCATTACGTACGGGTAACACGAAAATTATTACATTTTATAGTTTTAAAGTGGATAATATTTTAATACTACTATACAGTGTGATCGTTTAACCCTAAACACTAAATATTTCAGCCGGATGACTTTGGATTATTTTAAATTCGGTTTTACGGACGGTAGTGTAGCCATATAGTACAAGTATTAGAGGGTGTAGCGAAACACGCATTTTAGGATAAATTTAAAACGTTTAACCTTTCGGTGAGCAAATGCGCAAAACCGCTTATTTTTATTTTTTTTTTTAAATAAACACCCCACATTTGTTCTATAGGTTCAGATAGAACTAAATTATTTCAAACGATTTTTATAAAAATAATTTTGTATAAATTCAAACTTTGACGAGTTTCAGAAATTTAGTAATTTGAAAAATTTTAATTTGTTCACAGTCTTTACCCGTTTGTGAACTTTTTAGTGATTTGGATGATATAAAAAAAAAGGAAACTTCAGTTCAAAATCGGATGATATAAATTTTAAAATGTTTTACACAAAAAACTAAATTGTTTATATTTCAATTTTTTATCGATAAAACTATATTTTATAAAAAAAAACATGTGTTTAAAAAATTCCCTCAAAAAAAGAACACAGTTATTCAAATCGTTGGAAAAAATGGTCGGCGGTGTTTAAAAGGGTAAGTTATATATTGTATTGTGTATGCGCGCTCCGAAAGTGTTAAACGTTTCATATTTACTTTAAAATTTGTGTTTAAGTCTTATCGCCTGGTTGAAATATTTATCGTTACCTGAACAAATGTGCACACTGTATTTATAAAACGCAAGTAAAACCTAAAAATATAGTAAATTTTACTGAATAATAAACAGTATGTCATTTATTGATGTATATTGCTATTAGTTGTACACATACCTATTGCCGAAATATTATTACAAATATGATTTATTTTTTTATTTTACTATAATGTCAACGAAATACGAGTAAAAAATAAATATAAATATCAGGAGTGCATACAACAATAGCTTTTTTTGGGGGGGAATACGAAAAATACTACCGATAAATGAAAAACTGTTTAAAACCCTTTGGTATAAGTTCATCACTTTGTTGCAATTTTTTCCGGAAACAAATACTCTTTACCTACCCGCCATGCAATTCTAATTAAGTGCATTTATATCTAATATTATGTTTATTTTTTTGTCTTAAAAAATGATCCTTTATAAATTAAATTAAATGTTGAAAATCGCTAAAAAACATAATATCATAATTGCTAATAATGGCTAAATTACTAAATAATTAAACTTAAATTTTTTTCAGGCATTTTAAATAACTATACAATTTAAACCTTTTTTGTACACCATGGTGACTAATGATATTTCAATTTTAAGCATAATATGTATTAGAATATATTATAATAAAAATGTATGCGATTTAGATCAGAAAAAAATAACATAAGATACAGTTATAAAAAAAAAAAATGCCCAAAATTAATTTAAGTCACTCTTCCTTGAGGCCAAAGGTATTTGATTTATTTTTATCAGATAGTAAACATGCTCAAAAAGGTGGATCGATTTTTTCATATATCTATATAGCTAAATGATTGCTTAAATTTCAAAACCAACCGTTTTAATGCTTTGAGTTGCAAATTATTGCGTTTCCATTTAAAATAATAAAATTTAGCATTAAAAGACTTGGAAAAAATACTTTTTACAAGTATTAAGAATAAATATTATTTTACATACAAAAACAGTATTTTTATTTACAAGAATAATTTACAAAAAGGTGTATTTAGAAAAAAAGAATTTAAAGATAAGTTCAGATGATTTATTGAAATTTTTGAATATAGATATTGTACCGTACAGGATATTTGGAAAAATATTTTAAATCAAGTATGTACCAGCGGGGGAAAAATTTCCTATTTTAAATTCTAAGCGGAATGAAGAATGTATTGGTTTTACAATGATGTTAATTTTTTTATAATATGTACAACTTTCCTTCTAGAAATTTCACTTTGATTTTTAAAAGTACCAGTTTTTCTGAAAGGAAATCTGACTGAGGTGACTGTCCTTTAATTTAATTTTAAATATTTTGTTTTTATGTGGAATAAAAAACTTTTGAAAATTATTCTAAATTTAGTATTAAATAGTTCTGAAAAATGTATTTTTTTTTTAATATTCAGAACACTTTATTCCGAATATTATCCATGTCTCAAAATCGATACGTAATATATCATTGGGTAATTCTATGTTAAATATATGTATTTTTACGATGAGGTTCTGCTATCGTTGATACATAATATTATATAAATGATAAAGTTTAAACGAAGAAATAATAAATATTTGATTGCGTCCTTGTGGCCCGAGACAGTGGTCCGCCAAAAATATGAAGTACATCGCTAACTGATTTTTTTCTTTCTATGCTATTAAGTTTTCTTGAATTGAATAAATTGTTTTTATTTATTCATTTTTTTTTTAAATCCGTTGAACTTTATTGATTGCTTCACTGCCTCCGAATAAATAATTGACACAAAACTTTGTTTTATCCACTTGGCTGATTACGATGTGGTAACCGATTGTATCTACACTATGTTTGCTCTCCCTGGATCTTAATAACTACACAACCTCCTAAAAATAAAAATAAAAATTGCTAATTGTTTATGTTTGAATCAAGTTTTGGTACAACTTAGATGCAAACGAATTGATGGCCTTGAAAAAATGCCTTTGATCCCTACCCGCTGTGGTTTGTCTATTTTTCCATTCTTCCATCATGATTCTCCATTAAGGACATTGTAATTAATGCTTAACTTTTCAGTTTCAGATTTAGACCAATAATTGCAGAAATTATAGGTTTTCATAACAAAGCGGAATGGGTTTTTTCAAGTATTCCTAGGTTTCCATACTACCCGGATAGATGTATTCCGCGCTAACGTTTTTGACTACTGCGATAATCAGCAGTAATTAAAAATTCACCCCCCCCCCTTTTTTTTCTTTTTTTTTTACACGGAAATCGCTTTTTTGGAGTACCGAATATTTTAACGGAAAGGATGCCGGGCGCTGATGACCAATATAAAAATCGTATCGTGCTTCGAAAGACATATTATTATTATTATTCGCCACGTTTTTCGAATATTCGATAAAAAAAAAAAATTTATATAACGCTATGAAAATAAATTCTCAACATTTTGTCCTTAGCTCGAATTCCGCAGAATCTCATAATATCGGCCGACGATACAAAATACACTGTCTGAATGATTTTTAATTTCTTTTTGAATATTGCAATTTTATTATTTTATGACCTGCCAATGTTCACCGCAACGCGCTATATCATAATATTCTATCGTCGTGTTCCGATTTCCACGCGGAGTCCACAAAAAATAACTAGAATATAATATACAATATGAATACCTATATATGATATATTATATTATCGAGCTGTTTTAATAATCGAATTTGCTCAAATTCGACAAGCATTTAGTATTGGCCTGTTTCTGAATACTGGTGAGGTGTAAAAGTTCTATTAATATAATATGTCCGGAGGACCGTGAGGACGGTAAAATGTTATAACACGATTGTTAACGAATTGGGAACTAATTGATTGGGAATGATTGAACGCGTGTAAGATTGTTTAAATTTTTGCACGCCCGAACTGGCCTTGCGCAGGCAAGCATATCAGGTATCGTATTTGATTTAAAGATTAGGGCTTTCGCATTTGACAAGAGGAAGAACTTCTGGTGGTTAATAAGTGGAAATAATGAGTGTTCCACTGGCATAGCTTTGATAAAAACGGCATTACCGTGTTTTAAAATGTTTGGTAATAAAATTATTATGACAGTTCTTGCTGAAGTGTGCCTTTATTTAATTAAATACATTTTTACTGTCATTTTTTATGTAGGACTAGGTACACGATTACTATTGTTATTTTCTTCTTCTCCTCATAAATAATATAACCTATTATTTGTTTATCATGAGGTACGAATTATTTAAAAAAAAAAAAAAAACTCAGAATGGTATTGTCGAATGCATAAACGAAATTTCGAGTATAAGTAAGAAAATTCAATAAACCATAAATGTATACTATCATACACAAATGTATGTAGACATTTTGATTGTATTAAATAATAACAAAAACTATAACATCACAGAACGAAGGTAATTATTGTAATTTTATTGTTTTACATGACTCAAGGAAGATATTCTGTTTTTTTTTTTTTTTTAACACAAACGACGCAATTAATGAAGATTAATAATAATAATAAATAGTAAATAGGCGTCAAAACAATAATTAACGTCAACACTGTATACAGCTGCGGTCTCCTCGCATCACGTCTCACGGGAACCGTCGCCCGTCGCCGTCGTCGGAGAAAATTTACGTTTATGACACGTGCGTACCTATGGGTACCCAACTGTAATATTATTACTATAAATAATATAACTACCACGGGACTACAGTAAGTTAACGTTGCGAGTACATTGAGAAAAAAAAATTACCGTACAGACACCATGTGGGGNGGGGGGGGGGGGGTATAGATATAATATAGGTATACACTCGAAATATTGATAAAAGCATAATATTATACGTATAATAGGCCGGTGAAATATTGTATTTTAACTTTTCTCTATAATATTTTTACCTATAGTATGATTTATGACTCTTTTTGGAGTTTTAATAGCATACCTATACGGTTTTTAACGTACGCAGTGGAGGTGGCAACGGGTTGGTCGTTGTTGCTGTTGTTGTTGTAGGGCTCAACCGCGTGTAACAATGCAAATTGTATTTACGTGTACCTACAACGCAGGGGTAAAAAAACCCCGAAAAATTATTTTTTTCCCCGAGATTAAAAAACATTATTTCACACGGCAGCTATTGTTATAATAATAATAATATTGTTTGGTGTATGCTTTTGATTTGAATTTAAAAAAAAAATCGACTGTGAACGATATACATGAATGCATGCTGTACACCTACTGCGATATTATTTTCGTACCTACGCAATATTATTGTGAACAAATAACAATTTAATTTCAAACATAATATTATGGTACTGCAGTTTTTAAGTACACATACGTATTTTTTGTTTGTGTATTATGTTTTTTAAATTCAGCGAAAAGAGTATGCATATTGGTTTACTGTGTTTTTTTTAAATTGTATGTCCACCACTTTTCTACCAGAAATCGTACACCAATCGCACAATTTATGAACAATTTTCTTGTAGTGCTTATAATCTAGTCGGTGTAAAGACAAGCTCATTTGTTTTAATTTTTCACGAATTTTTGTTCATACAGGACAATTTTCATACAAGGCATCAAATAAATGCTCGATAATTTGACATGGGGTTAATCCTAAATTACACTTATAGTTGAACGTTGGCATCTTCCGAAATTCAAAGATATTCAATTAAATCCTTATCCTGTCATCCCAATAGATCCGTTGTTAAGTTGCATTTCGGAAAGAGTGGTTATTTTTTATTTTTATTTTTTATTTTTTCGTCAATTGGTGACTATGGATTTTGATAAAGTTAAGTTCATAGTTATACGTTATTAACATAATAATATAAAACGAGCACGACATCTGTGCAAAGGCGTACAAACAATGACAATTCTTCCTCGGCGGCGGTGATGCAATAATAATTTTATCGCGTATGTGTGTTATATTTGATTTATTTCATATTACACTACCCCATCATAATAACATAACGTTATTATTAAGTTATGGACTTTTATTCGAAAAGTTTACATTTCTAATAAAAACTTAGCTGCCTGCGAGTAATAATTCCCGAGATTTATATTTTCTGCGTTAAAACCTTGTACAACTCTATATTGTAGTGTAAGTAACACTACGTGTGCTTATTAATTAATTTTGAAAATTTTCTAGTTCGCATTCACTATCATAATAATAATTATTATAATATATCGGCTGCAGTACATTTTTGGATTACGTAATAATTAGTAATATTAGCCGGATATACACTTTGCACCACTGGTAGGTCACTGTTTTAAGTGATGATGGGCATTTGGGAACATTAAACATTAAACTGATATTTTATTGTACAATTATTTAATCTATAATGTTTTAATGAAAGCAACAATAAATTATAACAAACCATAAAACGATCACATCCACACACTAAGAGAACTTATGGAAAATATTACAAATGTAATAAAGAACTCCTCGAAAATAAGCTGTTGTAGACTTCAAACAAGTATATGATAGAATCAACCATGAATAACTATGGATTAGTCTAAGAAACTTTGACATATTCGATACATTAGTAAGACTAACAAAGATGACGTGTAATCAACAAACTTACTGCAAAGTACGTTGTCTAGGAGAACTATCCATTATGTTTGAGGCAAGGTAATGCACCGTCTCCAGTTCTGTACAATTTATCCTCAAAAAAGGTGACGAAATATCTATCAGACTTCAAAGAAATGGAAAAAAAAATATAATCATATACCCTACTTACCTATGCATATAATATTATCCCCCTGGGAGAATCTAAGTACGATATTGAAGAATGCGCAAGAAAATTAATAAAATACAGCTATAATATAGGGCTAGTAGTAAACGAAAACAAGACAAAATTTATGGTGATGACTAGAAAGGTAGTGGTGAAAGGTATTTTCTGCGTCAAAGAGATTTCTTTTGAACAGGTATGGGACTTCAAGTAATTGGAAGCTAAACCTAAACAAAAAAACAATACGTGTAGTAAAATTAGGATGATATTGAATGCAACAAACAGATGAACGATATTTCTTAGTCAAAAAGAGGTTTGAATGGGCAGGACATCTCTGGTGAGAAAATACTTGCTCATTAAGGAATTCACAAGAAACTAGCTAATAGTGAATAGACTTAGAGGCAGGCCTCGGCAGAGATGGTACAATATGGTAGAAAAATACCTAAAGAAACATGAAAGCGACACTGTATAGAAATATATGAAAGAGCGTGTTAGAAGAAGCGATGGTCCCATTTGGACTGATATAAGCGTAGTAAGAAGAAAAAAAACGATAAGTGGTTATCAACGGGATTCGGTTAAAGAGGTACAGGCACGTTTTTAAGGGATATAATGGAAGTAATAATATTACTTCCAAATCCCGTATCATAGTTTAACTTCTTATTGTCGTCATATACGAAAAATAATTTTGAATGGAGTTCAGTGGAAGTCTATAACGATACAGTGGTGGTGTAAATCACGATACAACATTCGATTATTTTTACCACTAAATATCAGGGTCAACCCTGATCAAATTGTTGAGCATTTTTATAGACCGAAAAATTTGTATCTAGATAACTTAGATATACGGGTCTGACACTATAAAGTTAAATAACTCAAATATTCTAGCCATGTTTGTTTTCTATACTCAGTTCGGGATCGAGAAAAATCGTTGAAATGAAATACCGCTAGGTGAAAAATTCGAACTATAAAGGTATACGGGGACATGAATAAGATGGAGTGTTTTGATCATCCGAAAAAAAAGATGTCTGGAAAAAAAGAAACACCTTAGTAAAAATATAGTATAATATCTTTAACGTTGCAATCAGAATCTAAAAGTCGTTTCAAATAATAGTTTCTCGGCTTTATATTTTATACACTGAACATTTGTTCGGTTAAATTTCGACTCTATACTGTACCCATAAATACATACGTATACGTAATGTATATATAAATATAATTTTAAAAAAAACCTGTTGGCAATAATATGAATAGAATGGATTTTTTTTAAAAATAATTTGTATTATTATAACTCGCAATAGATATTATACGAAACGCGTATACACACACGCACAAAAGAAATAAATATAATATGACGTGTATATATTATATTCAACGTTTCAGCTGAATTAAATTTTTAAAGTAACTCGAAAAGGATTTATATACGCGCGTGGATAAAATATACATTTTCAGACTGCACACAAATTGAACGAGTCCCGTAGAAAAAAATAAAAATAAAATAAAAACTTGTTCTGTTGTGTGTATCTCCAACGTTATCCAAACGTTTTCGTAATAATAACGAATCGAGAATATACATAATAATAATAATAATATCATTATTATTATGTACCACGGGGATGCTCGATTCGGCCTCAATCGAGATCTATATCAGCAAACTCACTAGATGGGGGAAGGGGTATCCCATTTCCACTCGAAAAACAACATTTTTTACGGTTTTTGCTGAGTTCCCGAATCAAAGAAAACCTCAAACAATACCCGTACCCGACCAAGTATGCCGGGGATAAATTCGTGGATGAATTAATCCGGATTTTCGAATTTAATCAGGTTTTTCTACAGTATATCAATTTTACAAGAAAAATAAAAACGATTAATAAATGTTTGATATAATTTACGATATTAATAAAATATTACGATAAATATTATTATACTGACAAGACGGTCTATTGCAATTATTAACTAACAATAAAAAGGACCGGGGCTTAGAAAGTTTCGGCAAAGGGTCACCGTTGGATTTAACAAAAATATTTCAAGTTTAATTTCGGATTAAATCTGGATTGTATTTCAATCCGAAAACTGATTGTCCAGCACTAGTCGAGGGTATTCTTCCCAATGTACTTGGGTATGTTTACGAGATGTTCTCCGACAAATAACCGAAAAGTTAATTTTATTTCCGTCTCTCTTTCTCTCTCTTTCGAGTAAAAATGTTTATCGGCTTGCTCGCGAGTCACGTCCCCACTCGATGTTTTAAATTTTTGATTTTTATTAGAAAAGGAAATCAATGTTTTTGTCTGGATAAAAATACAAAACACGACTAAAGATTTATCAAAGATAAATGAAAACAACACAGTTTTAGTATATCTATTATGTTTATAATTACAACAAATAATTATAATTTAAGACATTTTATATATATAGACATTTTAGTATATCTGGATTATTTTTTAGACGGATCCATCTAAATAATCACAATTCTGGTAAGTATATATCAATTCTATAACATTCTCACGTCAGGTTTTTACTCGTAGTTTTTATAGATGGAACATCCAGAGTATGATAACGGGTAAAAGTGGGTGGGAGCTCTTTGCGGGATTAAATAAAAAAAATAAAAAATCACGGAGTACTTTAATTGGTTGTTCTCGGAACCAAAGTTGTTCTCTCTCTCTCACTCCTCAATCACTTGTCAGTCTGCCTTTCTTGATCTTTTAGGCACAACTACAAGTTTCCCTCAACCCCGGTCCTTAGGAATAATTTTCCGTCTAGATAGATACATCTATGGTTTTACCACTATAAGAATATAGGTATACTGACATAATAAATTATTATTTTTGTTGGTTATTGTTATTATTATTTATTTATTTTATATTTTTTTTTTTTGTAACTCCCTAGCTCGTGTAACAATATACTTATTCAACATTTTTTTTTTTTTCAATAGTAATTTGTTGATGTCAGAACGGCCCGTAAACATATACCTAACCATCCATCTATGTGTATATATTATTATAATATGTGTGCGCTAGTCTGTTTTGGCTGCGTGCGTGTGTGTGTAGACACGAAAAAAAAACGGAAGAAAAAATGAAAGAAAAGGTTCTGTGTATACTGTATACTGCACCGGGTCCCGTTTTAAAATATTCAGAAAATCTTTTTGGCACGGGCGCCAGCTGCACTAATGAATCGAAAATAAAGGTTTTTTGGACAATAGACGAACCCGTAACGTAAATAAATGACCTGGACCTAAGGACGTTCCTTAACTTATCTAGATTGGTGACTTCTCAACAGTAAATATATAGTGTAGAAGCGCAGCGGAGGAGGAGGATGAGAAAAAAAACAACGTGAAAATAAGCGAGGGAAGAAAAATTGCAAAAGGTAAAACGATTTTTTTTTTATATTTTTCCTTCGTAGGTGCCGCGTGAGGATATAAATGACGGGGTGTGTATATTGAACTTTGTCCGTAACGTAATAAAAAAAAAATATATAAAAATCTACGTGAATGATAATTTTTTTTTAATTTCAATTAATAGTTTTCAATAGTATTATATTATACAGTTCAATTGAATCTCGGCGATTAGATAAAAATCATTTTATTTTTTAACCATTTTTTTTTTTTGTAAATGTTTTTACCCGAGAATGAAATAACTACTTAAAAAAGAGCTGATACTGGGAATGGGAGAGGCCACTGTTATAGGTGAGAAATTGGGTAGGTAGAATACATAAGTTAATTTCATTTATATCTGAAAACATCGATAAACAATTGCTTGACAAACATAATTCCGAGCGCAGTTCGGCAATACATAATTAGAAGTGCTGTAATTTTTTTTGCGATTTTCGTTTAAATTTGATATCAAAACGCTTATTAAAAAAAAAAGTTAACCGATAATTTTGGAAATTTTATCACGTTTAGATGAGTATTATTTTATTACCAAGTTTCAAGTCTCTACGTGTATTTATAACCGAACTACAGCAAAAAACTCATATTTAAAATTTTAAATTATAATTCCATAAAAACTTAAATTTGGCTCAAAAGTTTTGGCGACGATACCGTAAGAAAATAAATCAAAAAGGCAACAAAAAAGGAGTTTTCATAAAATAATGAAATCGTGAAATTGTACGTTTTCCTCCGTTTTTCCCACTTATTTGAAAAACGGCGTTAAAAATTTAAAAAAAAGACGTTTTTAAAGTACAATCTAGACAACTTGAGCTTTTGGAAAAGTTGCTACACGTTAAACTCGAAGCTAGTTTACTGGAAAAAAAACTCGTCCACAGTCCAGAACAAAGAAAAAGAAGAAACAAACTAACAGCATTGTAAATCCAATAGCTCCACCGCTACACTCGGAATTATAACATATGAAATATCTTCGATGATATTTATTGAAACTCTAATATAATATAGTATAGGTGATACTTATTGCATGCAGACATTCGGTTTGTCGGATCGTTAAGCATTTTGTGGTACGACGACGATGTGATGCATGTGTAATATCCACCGGATCAAAGTAAGTACGAGTGATGTATATTAATTAGGTAGGTACTTATACGCAAATCATTTCCACAGTATTATATTATAATGTATCGACCAAAAAAATAATATAGTCATTATTGATTCTGTTCAAAACTAACCGGCAATTTACTGCGCCTGATAGTAAATATTATATTTTATAACAAACGCGGGAATTGTCGTTCTGGTCACAAAATGGACCGTGCACATCCAAAGCACAAACGTAAACCGTGTATAAATTGCGCACCATCCACCATCTCGGACTTTAATAATATTTCGTGTTTGCACCTTGATATACTGTTCCGTCCAAACAATTGCCCGTAGAGTGACAAATTCGAAAAAGTATAAAAGTATAAATACCCGACGCGTTTATGATATTTTACGAAACATAATATTATTATAATACGTGTATCCGGAATGCGGTTTAAAACGAATTATTACCTCGGACGTCGCATTAAACATTTGCATTTGTTAATGTTTGACATTTTAAACGGCCATTTCTAAATGCAGAAAACTGATGCTTTTTAAATTATTCTTTGTAAAGAATACTTATTTTATTTACTATTTTCGGGAGACAAATAATTCGAACAAACTTGTTTTTCTGTGTAAGCGGTTAATAATATGTAATGCTCTGAAATTTCACAAAACTTACGACAAACTTTAGAGTTAAGACACCGAACGGTTCTGTTCGTAACTTTAAAAAAATTGTTTTTAACAAATTATAAACTTCTGAAATATTAATAATAGACTTTAATATAGTTCAATCAGTTTTTATTTATGACAAATTTGTCAATTTTATGATTTTGTAGAACATAATTCAAAACTGAACTAATAAACAAAATATATTTAAGAACGAAAATGTGTATTTTTTAATATTTCATTAAACTATTTCAAATTCATAACCTCAGATATTGGATAATTCGGTTTAAATACCGAATGAAACGACGGGTAATTGAAATGAAAGAACGATTCTAAGTGTAACTCACTAAATTTGTAAGGTAGTATATAATTAGTCATATTTTTCGTCTTGTAGTCAAGTTAATCTAGAAATTAATAAAAGTAAAACTGGTGTATCGTTATATTTAGTTGTCGGGCTTGTACATTTTTTAGAAAAATCGTTGGAAATATAAAAAAAGAAAATATTTCAAATAGGTACCATAGGTGCATTTAGAATCTAAAACAGTCAAATCATTTAATAAAGTCGAAAACCAATGAAGTACAAAACAAAACAAAACAGTTTTTTCGAACCAAAATTGAAATTTATTTTATGAGTTCAAAAAAAAAAGTATTTAAAAATAAAATAGGTATTTTAAATTCTTATTTTTGATTAATCAGTAAAATGATTTATTCCAATACTTTGTAAACACGTGAATACAAACCGGCCTCAATAACACGTTTAGCGAACGCACAAAAATGTCGTATCTTGTCGGAATGATAAATAATATTCCCGCGAATTAAATGACGTCATTATAATAACAATAAAAAAATTACGATGTATTATAGATTTAAAAAACAACGGCCGGCGTTGATCAAAGCCATTGTATATGTTAGCGGGATTACTATTAGCGGGATACTAGTTTATACAATTTATAAGGTATATCATTCTATAGCTACCTCCCTTATTTAAGGAGCTGCCTATAAGTAATTTTTTCGACATTTTTCAGAAAAATAAAATTGTATCAACCTAAAACTATTTAAATTCAAATTTAAATACATATAAGTGTAATGTAATAGTCCTGTGTCATTTTCTCAAACATTTATTGTACATAATTGTTAAATCGACAAAAATTGTTTAAGAAAAGCCGTTTTGTGTGGGTTAAAACTACCCGGGATATGGATTTAACTAAGAAACCGAATTTTCACTGTACAACAAAGAAAATTTGTACCATGTATCGTTAGTTTGAGTTTTTCAATTTCAATATCATTACAAAGGACGGGCATATTACGCACGTGAGTGGAGCCACTGATTTAGGTGAGAAGTGGGAAGGTAGGCTACAGACGGGAATTTAATGTATATCTGTAAGCAAAAAATAAATCATTGCTATCAAAAAAACAATTCTGAGCCGAGTTAAATTGATAATGTTGATTTATCTACAATACAATATATGGGTACTATGTCATATTATTGTAAAATGATTAAAACAATGTGCGTTTCCATGACGACAATGATTGTTTAATAAAGATTAAAATAATAAAAACTTAATAATAACAAAGTATAAATAAGGTTGCCATACTTATCGAGATTTTTCTCATTATCTCGAATGTTGATGAGAATTTTAAAAATTTGCCTGTTTAAAGTATCGCTCAGAGAAAATTTCCTTTCAGAAAAAGTGCTTTACTTAATAATCTTGCTTTCTATGCTTTCTGGTAGAAAAGGTATTCATATAAAAAAAAATAAACATTGTTATAAAACCAATACATTCCTCGTTCCACTCAGAATCTAAAATATTCAAGATTAAAACACTTTAAACTATCAGATTTTTAAACAATAATATTTTTTGTTATGTTTATAATTTTGAAAAAATAACGACAGTGTAATTGTCTACTACAAAAAATCGATTCAGTGGCGTAATGCATTCAACATTTTTGAGAGTTTAGTGTAGTACTTGCGTCACCTTACGTAACAGCTAAAAATAATTCTATTAATTTTCTTAACGATCATTGATACAAATGAGATCAAACTTCAAGTACATCCTTTTTTTGAATTCATACACTAATAACCACCCCCCCCCCTATCCAAATATGTGTAAACGTTCACTTTACACTGTCTCAGCCAAAAACAATAGTCTCATCGTGAATTGTTTTGGTTTCGACCCAAAACAGTGAAGTAAACAAGTATTATTTATTTTTATTGTTGTATTATACATTTGTGTCAAATATAAATTTAGCACCCATCCTTAACGCCCGATTAGTTTTCTCCTACGCAAAATCCTGTTTGCAGTCGGTAGTTCTGCCATTAATACACAGTATATAAAGAGCTCGGCTGACGTTAAAAATGTTTCAAGACGTTTCACGTCAACGGCCACCGATATCTATACTCTAAATATTTGAATATTAGTAGGCATTGATTTTACACTATAAAGGTTCGATTAGATTAAGTTAGGTAATATGTTATAAACCCAATTGTAGGGTTGTTGCACAGCGAACGCCTAGTACGCGAAACTTACTACGATTTAATAAGGCATTCAATTCGCTCGCAAATTGCAGCCATAGAATTCAAATATTACAACGCATTTAATCATTTCTTAGGTATTCATTCGTCGGAGTAATATATTATTATTATATAAATATTAAATGTATAATTTAGCGTCTGGTAAAATATTTCTCAAGATTAATGCGGACCGAAAACGACGACGTCATAAATAATGATGTGCACATGTCGTAGTCGATAGTAGATTGCAGTTAACTGCAGCAGGTTATGTTGATGAAATATTATGTATTTAACGTTGGAAAATAAAAAAAATGAAATGTATAATTTTTAAAATCTGACGAAATTTTTTTAAAAAATTTACATTTGCGATATTTAAATAAATATTTCCGCATACCTATATATATATACGTAAGACATACTGGAATCGTAAAATACTTATTTTTCCACCCCATATCTTATTAACCCCGCCCCCTTCATATATGTAATAACCCCAATATAATAAACGACAAAAATATGTTTATGAGAAAAACTTTAAGATTTATCGCAACCCATTTTGATAACCGAAAACGTTCAACCGATTACCGCACGAAGTTGAATTATACGTGTAATAATATGTTTGTGTTCGATCCGTAAAAAATGTCCGATAATCAAATATACATAACGCGGGCTCGCGATAAACGAAATTTACGTTTTCGAACGTCTGTAATCAATTTTTTTTTTTTATTTCGAATCTTTCGCTCATCGATCTAACTGTTATAATATATATTTTAATAAGACATGTAAAATCAAAATTGTTACCTCGATAAAATATTGTACACTGAAAACACTGTTTTGAATTCAATATTCAGAATTTCCAATATGCGAAAGCAAGTGTGACGGAGCTGCCGGTTAATCGATCGGAAGAAACCACGAGAACTGCTATGGGATACTAATATTGTTTTGTTATTCTCGTGTACATGAAATTCAATCTTATTTGTCCATGATGTACCTCACACGTGAAATGCGGAGTATAACAATACTAATTTCTTGACGGGATATATTTTTTTTGAAATTTAATAACTACAATATCAATTATAGAAGGCGGAAAAGTTTAAACTCATATACGCACCGCGGTTTACTATATGTGACACACATGTCGTCGCAAAACGAAATAATGTAACTGTATAATACGCGTATTGAACATCGTATAGTATAAAAGCGCATACTAACATCTAAAACCGTTCTTTTGTGAGCGAGCGAATAAAAACAAAGATTAATTTTCAAAAGCCAGGAAATTCATACGGACTGAGTGTACTGGAAAATATCGTAAAATCGGTTTATTAAAATATCGACTAAGTATTGAACAAATATAAAAAAAACTCTTTATCATGCACGCGTTTTTTTTTTTTGTTTTAATAGATTCGAGATACATTATTTAGATTTTTAAACGTATCGAGGAACATATTGGTTTTACTGTTATGTGTATTTTTTTATTATTATTATTTTCGTTCTTATGTCTGTGAGTAACGATTCTACCAGAAATCTTTCTCAGATCAAAAAATTACAAACAATAAGCTCTTTTGTAGCCTTTTGGGTCTTGTTGTTGCATCGAGAAAGACATTTTTTTTAACCTAATCTAACCTTCCAAGTTAATTTTATAATAATTGAGAAAACAAGTACTAAAAATAGGATCGTAAATGGTATAAACGGTTTAATTATTGACGATATATTTTTTTTTGTTATAACTCAGTCAAAAATAATTAGTTTTTTTTGGATGTAGTAAAATGTTCAAAAAGTTTTGGTGATCTTCAAACTATTTATAGACATTTATCATTTTGGGGTTTCTTTTAGTTTTTATTTGGTTAAAATAGTTTTGTCCGAGGTCATGATGATCAACATGAGGTCCATCATATATAATACGCGTATACGTTGAATTTGTTGTTAAAAAAAAGTTTAACATATTGTAGTAATTTTATTAGCGTTATAAGTTTAAATGTTGTCAAAAAATAGTAAAAATCATGACATTTCAAAACACGATTAACCGAACTTCGCTCAAAATCGCTTGTACTCAACTAGTCCCGTGTCTAGATTAGGAATTGCACAAAAGTTTTTATAGATTTTTATAGAATTTTCCACACTTTCCATATTCCTACTAAAATTCTAATATTTTTTCTTTTAAATACCTAGTAATAACTCAGACTATTCAATATTGTTTTTAGCTTTTATTCGATACTCCGTGTCAAAAGTTTTGATATTATGTGATAACAAATATCGTTATTGTTTAATATGACAGCTGTTTATTTTGTATACTTTACAATGGCGTTTGTTATGTTTACCAAACCCGGAGATATGAAAAATGTGCTCATCAATTTCTACAATAAATGTATACAGGGTGATTTTTTTTATTATAAACTAGCAATTATCTTAGAGGATTTTAAATGAATTTGATTTCTGTTATTTCTAATCATTATGGAATTGTTTAAGCTTTATTTTAAAGTAATTTTAAATTTGTGATCCTTACTTCATGTACCTTCAATAAGTATGTACTTTTGATTTTCAAATAGGAACCCCTCTATTTAACACAGATTTAAATAGAGAATATTTTTCTAAAACACCCGGTATACTTTAATACTTATTTTATTCGTTGGTAGATATTATAAAAAATTATGATTATTTTTATCATTAAATATATTTTAATCTGAATAATTTAAAATATGTAAGCCAATGAATACTCTAAACTCCGTTTTAGAGACACTGGAGTATAAGAAAAATGTACTGTCGACTGGGTGACAAAACATGCCCAATTTAATCACCCGCTCTCCCTAAATTCACCCATGTCTCCATTTATTTAGCATTGATTATTTTATCGCTACGTACATGTATAAATTAAATAACTTTATGTATTCAAAATTCCCACCAATAAGAGTGGCACACCCGTTATAGTACAATAGCAGTACGAACTTTTTTGTTTTTTTATTCCACACGTTATTTCTATTTTGCATTTATATGAAACTAATCCAACCTATATCGTGAATATGAAATTATTTTGAAAACTTTAAACTGTTAAATTTAATTTAACCTTTTTGATTTCTCGGGGGTCCGCTCACACTTTTTCTTCCCTTGATCGTCCGAAAATTCCGTTCGATGTTAATTAGTGTATTGCTCAAGGAAATATACAACATACACGGACATTTTTTTATAATAATACTTCAACATGTAAAAAGTGTATAACAAAATGGTCCCTGAAATTCTCACGTTTGGAAAACAAGAAGCTCCAAGTCTTTAGCCAAATATTGATAGACCCAGTATTAGAACATCTGCCTTATTGGGCCGTGTGACTTCTTTCTGTATATTAAGGTGAAATCTACATTTAATTTAACAATATTTAAGTGTAGTAATGCTTGAAAAGAGAAAGCGGCACGTGACCTGCAGAAGTCGACAGAGAGACTTCTAGTACTATTTCAAACAATGGGAGATTAAACAAGAAATTACCCTAATACATTTTTAATGAGAACAAACAAATTTAATGGTAGCGTTGCATTTAAAATCATATGTAAAATAGTTTGTATATAGATTATATAAACAAATTGCGCAATTGTGTATGTATTTTGATGGCTTTTAAAATTTACACATCTCGTGTCGCAGCTATTTATTTATTTATTTAAATTTTATTTATTTTAGACTAAGTAGACTGTAGTACATAATGTTACTTATAGATAATAATTTTCTCGACGCGATTTTTCGTTGTTGCAGTCAGTATATAATTAAAGCGGGGAAAACTTCAAGGGGAGATTATAATTAACAATTTATGGACGTCCCCAAGTGCTAACTTCACCCAATCAAAATTCCAGGGTACCCACCGAATTAATACTTTCGCATTTGTTTACTCCCACATTGATTTGTGTACAACATGTATGTGAATTTAGTTTAAAATTAAACTTTATCACCAAAAAACGAAACTTAACATATTTGCCTGCTCAGTAATAACTATTCAAAATATTTTGTATCAAGCACTTATGTTCTTTTTTTCTAATAAAATTATTAATCAACGAACATCAATGGAAATAACAAAATTGTTTCGCAGATCTTTGAAGTTTTAAACTATAACTAAAAGAAACGTATAATTTTACCTTAAATAAGAAGGAGAACTTCATGCTACCCCATGTTCTCACACTTTAACCACTGATTACAGGGTTATAAACATGATTTATGTTTACATAATCTAATGTTTCCTAGGTTCGTGTGTACAGTACAATACGTATACCATTATAACTGCACGCGTTTCGATAAAATTTATAACAAAGTCCACGTATTTGATAAAACAGTAAACGGAAGACTGTTGCGACTAATGGTTTATCCGGTTAGAACGACGGTATGACAAGTCGGATGGTTCAAACGAGGGAGAAAAATGATGGCTACCCTTCCGTATAGGTTTCGTTGTAAAAGATTACGACTGTTGTAATAGTAATTGCCCGCGTGTAGATTTGTCGTCATCGTCGTCGTCGTCATCGTTGTTGTTTTTGTGAAAATGTCCACGAAAACGCGTACGTTCATCATTCGCGATTTACTCTTTTTTTTTTCTTTTTTTTTTCGAAATAATAATGCAGGGACAAAGCAAAAAGGGCCCAAATCTATTTTATTTTCGTTTTACGGTGGTGGCGCTGCCGCAGCATTTGACTCGGAACCGAGTCGACCGCTTTCGCCCGTAACAATATTATTATACAACTTGAACAAACAAAATAAACGCCAACGTCCGGTCTGTGGTGGCGTATAGGCAGCGGGGTCGACTGTCCGAGCTAAATCTGTTCTTATATACTAGAGGAAAAAAACCACGTCATTCTGACGAGACCCACAAACGGAATGCGACAGAGAACGTTAGAGCAAAAGAGAGCGAGATAGAGCGAGAGAGAGAGAGAGAGAGAATAAAATAGTATACGATCGTATACATTATTTGCTATTATCATTCCGTTTTTGTTTTTCGGTCAGAGAAAAAGTTAATTTCGAATAAAATAACTCTCCGCCCCCGTTCGTGTATAATGCGGATTTTATACGCACGCTAATGTGCGCCATGTATTGCACGCAGCAGCAGGAGCAGCACAAACTTTGACATTCCGGCCGGTTCTCATTTATCATATTTCGCGCCATATTCCGCCGCGGCATCGCCAAAATATTATAAAATATTATATTACGAGAATATTCAAAAAAGAAAACCCGACCGCCCGCGCATTATTATTACAATTTGTGTGCGCGATATTATATATAAATGTATACATAATAATATCGTAACGAATAAATTAAACGGTTCGGCTATCCCGCGACGACGGATTAAACACTATTATTGTATTTTACTACGGCGGGTGATCCGAAAAATACGCCACTATCGTCGTAAATAATCGGGGAGGAGGGGGAAAAGTGAATAGGAGGGAAGTAAAGGCGGTTGATTTCAGGTCCAAATTTCTCCGTAAAAATAACTGCGGTCAAAATATTCCCAGTAGAAAATTGTATTCGATTAAAAAAGACTCCAGTAAAAAATGTTTTTAATGGAAATAACTCCGATTAACCACCAAAATATTTTTTTGACTAAATATTTTCTAAAAAAAAAAAATCTCCAGTATAAATATTATTTATTAGATTCAGAACATGGCGAGGAATGTATTGGTTGTATTATATTCCAATAAAACTTTATTCTGGAGTGAATTCTAAAAAAAAAAAAAAAAAAAACATGAAAAGGCATTACGAAATAAAACGTTTATTAATAAGAAGTTCATCCATATTATAAGGTTTTAAGGTCGTTCCTAGAAGTTTATATTACTGTTTATAGCACTATGGCTTACCCGATCCTCTTTTTGTGTCCCTGTGACTTATTTCTATGATCAGTGTTATATAAAAGCTCAATTTTTCATTAAATGTTGTCCTTTATTCTTTGAAGAACTCAAGATAATTTGTGAAGAAATCGCCGAAATTTCTCGTTATATTCTAAAGAGAGAACGTGATGGAAATCTTCCTAGAATGGTCCCTTGGATATTCGCATCGAAACGTTATAACAATTTTATTTTGATTATTATTGTAATGTTGAAGTTACTCGTGACATAATTTTATTTCGATTGCGATATATTTCATACACTTACTTGGTAATTCATACGGACAAAAAGTCAAATAACAATAATTCGCATACAATATTAGAAATAACTCTTAAAAATTAGCTCTACATTTATTTTGAGTTCACATATTTTCGAAACACAACGCCGAAAACAATATACAAAGTATAACAACACAATTATAGTAAAACGCAATTGTAAAACGTAATTACAATAATATTATAGCAATAGTTTAAATGATACGATTGGAAATTGGAGGCAGGATGAGTATGGCCCATTGCTTAATCTAGAGGTTCGAGGTTAGAAGTATGGGTCGCGATCATATTTTTAGTGAATTGTATTATATTTTTAAATAATAAATTGTTTAGATTCAGAGTGGAGCGAGAAATGTTTTGGTTTTACAATTATATATATTTTTATTTTCTATCCGTGAACAACGAATCCACGTCATAATATCACGGTAATTATGTCGCGGTAAAAATATTGCGATGTCAAAAATATGAAAAATACAATAATAATAAATTATAATATACCTATATTATAATTTTGTTTTATTCATTTTTAATGTCCTAAGAATAAAGTCATACTTGATAAATAAAAATAAAGTAGGAAATGAGAAATAATAATAATTAAAAATATTGTAATAAATTATATTTTGTATTAATTAATATTGGAAGTTATAAGATTTTCATAATCATCACAAATGTCTAAAAATCGAATTGCAGAATCCTTGTATTTTTTCTTTGTCGGAGGTTGTATGACAGCAATAAACTGTTCAACTTTTAGATGGTTTGAGCTTTCTTCCATTTTCAGTGAATCGATAAAATCACAGATAGAAGGATGATTAGAACTTAACGTTGAACTCAAACAATTATACTAACCTTCGACCGTATTATTAGTTCGTGGAATATAATACTTTGATAATGCATACAATTTCCAAACATTTAAAAAAAATAAAGGAGCTCTTCTTGCTCTGCAGCAGGGTCTTCCGATCCACGTGTCTTCAAAATAGTTGAGTAAATCTAATAGATTCTCTTCATTTTCTCTATAAAACTCGGAATCCAACAGAGATTCAAATGCTGAAATTAAATTATTTTCGGGTTCAAAAGTTAAGGCTGCTAGTTTTCTTTATTCGAGTGCAAAATTTGAACCTTTTGTATACATAACTTGTAGCTCATTTCACTGTACCTGCCGCCAAATATTTCGGGTTAAATGGAAAACACCCTTTAATATTAGCTGATAGAATTACATATTTTGTAACGTTTATAGCAGCTTTTTCAAACATTATCGGCTTTGGGATTAAGCTGCGGTTTTAAACATTTTACTGCTAAAAACATACGTTTGTAAGTATTTACTTTTATAAGGAAGAAGTATATAAACAGCTGGTTTAAATTATGAATAATTTATTCTATGAATAGTATAGAGTTGGTTGAAAATAATAGGTTCACAAGAAAATGTACCATCGTATAACTAATGTTCACATTGTTCCATCAATTGTAAATTGTCGGTAGTAAAGATTAAAAACCGGTCTATGTTATTTTCGTAATCAATACTTAATATTCAATACTCAATATTTTAAAAAAAGCTCCCCAGCCGTAATTTTTGTGCAATTATCTGGTAATTTGAGTTCAGTTACTGATTTTGTGTCTGTAGGAGCTGATCTTTTAATTTTTCTAACTCGTTGAATTGTTCGTTTTAATCCTGTTGTACTCGAAAATTGGCCTGCTATGTTGAAAGAGGTCTAAAACAATAAACTAAAAATAACTATTTGAAAATTGTATATAATGTTTATCAACTATATACCTGTGAGGTCAGTGTTTTTAATACAGAATGGGTACTAGAGTGATAGTTTTTGCAATATTTATAAGTCTTGGTATTGCTTCATTAGCTTTAAATTTTACAATACCAACAACATGGTTATGTTCAGTAGTATGAACTACATTTGGCCAAAATTAATGTAATCGACTACGAAATTTCTTGTATTATACTCAAAGCACTTCCAAATAACTTTATTTTTGTTTTCTCTTACTTTTTTGTACAAAAAAGAATTGAACATGAGTAATTTTCCATTTTTTTTGATGTATCATATACAGGAATGACATCATGATTATATCTAAAGTTACTGTGATGGCGAGTTTCTACTATGGTTGCGGATTGCATACTAATCTGTACTCTGAACTTTATATTCGTTATTATTATTTTTGTATTATCTACTTATGGTACTTTAATCTAATCTAATCCTACTAATGACTGTACGAAAACCGGAACTCCGAGCCATATCGGTGACTACGGCGATATATTATTACCTGCGATATTATTTTTTTGGTGGACATTTTTTTCGCGATGTTTTTCCTGCGATATTTTTACGACGAAATTTTTTCCGTAAAATTTTGACGCGACACCGAGAATAACATTTGTTCCAGGAATTTTTCTCCTATTCATAAGTACTTTGTAACACTTTTTTTGAAAGGAAATCGTACTTGGAAAGATAATTTTTGATTTTCCCAAAAATTTTCTCAATATATTGTAAAAACAGGGAAAAGACTGACGAAAAACGGGAAAATGTACGAAATAGAGGTATTAGTTAAAAAAAAAAATTACGATATTTTTTTCCATGTGAACAAATTTTCTACCAATAAATTGGATTTATATTTAAAAATGAGAGTACGTAATTGAACAAATTTCATGAATCATCCAGAAATAAATTTAACAAAATACAAGGCCATTGGTATTATTGTAGGTTACCAAAATTATAATTATTTCTAAAATGGGTCGTAGCATAAAAAGTTTGGAAACCTCTGGCTTAATCACACGTTTGCGCCGTACGATGAATTGGACAACTATGGTCATAGTCGGTATAAAAATGAACGTAACAAAATTAGAAACAATAGAATGAGTACTTATACATAGAAATTCTAATGTTCACTTGACGGAGGAATATCTGAGACGTGTCTTCCCACGTCGTTGACTCTCATTTTGTCGACAAATGATTCGGTTTTATAAGGTATATTAAAAATGTTCCCGTTTCGGTTATATTAATATTTTTAATTGAAATATTATTGTTGCAATGTAATTATTATTATTAAAGAAATTCCAGTGCCACGATCGTGGCATGAACGCAAGTAAATACATAAATTTAGTACTATCCAAAACACAAAAACTATTGACAATAACAATAAGACATCAACGATTAGATAGATGTTCAAACGAATTTTTCTCATTATTTTCAGAATTTTAGTTTAGTACAGTGACAATTTAAGAAAACTATAGTGTAATCCCTGCAAAAACGACAATGAAAACAAGTTGTTTTAATATGAGCTATAGTGGGATGGAGTCATGAGTAGGTGTACTTCAAGCAACGTACGTCATAGGTAAGTATTAACAAAATAAAATATCCACAAATCAGTTGTCGGCGACGTGGCAATGAACCATCGGAGCATCAATGGTGCCGACGATTAGTTTGTTTGAAAACGAAAGGTTCGTGGTAACCCTCCGGTCAGATTTTGGTTTAGGTATTGAGCAACGGGAGTCATAGAGAAACGCAGTAGATATGAACAATATAACCGGCAAAGCGAATATTATTTTAAAATAAACGACAAGGTACAGTCGTGTTTTTTTTATTCGTAAATTGTATCGGTCGACGTCGCGCAAAACGGCGTGTGAAATACACAAAAGGACGAAAATAAACACCGTCGACGAGATAAACTGAGCGCTGCTGTCGTGTTTATTTATACGCGTCAACGGAATTACATACTATTATATCTAGGTATTTTATCATGTTTTATATCCGGACGCGTGTGCAAATAAATATTCGAACGGTCGGTGCGCGGGAAAAACGAACGAAAAATTAAATTAACGATATTCCCTTTAGACGGAACGACCGTGCAGATTCCCGTCGGCGTAACACACGGCGGCGCGAGCGGTCTGCTTAAAAATTTATATCGCATGGTGAAAAAACCGGACGAAAATAAAAAGTGAAAACCGAATTTTGAGAAATACGTCCCGTGGGGACTGCGCGTTAAAACGCCGGGAACGTATAAAAGTCTGGATGTCTTGGACGCCGAGTTACAAATCAGGGACGTAAAATTCTTGTCGGCGCCGCGAAATTGAGCCGTAAAAATTCGATGCAGGACGGCGGTAATATACTATAGAAAATTACACCGTACAAATAAAACACGATAAGTTATACATATAATAAGCTGTGACTGTACCCGGTAAATACAAGATATAAACTATTGTTAAAAAAAAAAAAAAAATAATAATAATAATCATAAAATAAAACATCTCATCCCTGCACGGTCGGTCTGCCAGGAATTGTCCGGGTGTGAGATATTCGGGGTCACGCGAGTAGGTTGATGCCAGAGTTATTAGCTGTCGGGAATAGAGCACCGCCTCTATGCGGCCCAACGCCGTCGCGGGTTCCCTGTAGAGCTGGTGAAGGTACGTGCACCCACGATCCCGATCCTTCGCGGACCGCACTGCTGCTTCCCGCGATCTGTAATCGTCATTTGCGGTGGCATGTCCGAGAATTTTTGATGGGAGGGGACGTGGCGAAAAAAAAATTCGTAAAGTCACATTTTCTACGCCACTCGTCTATGGAAAATGGTAATTTAAAAACCGGATCCTAAAAAAAAAAAAAAATAATAAAAAAAAATATCTGATTGATACGTTAAGCTTTTTCACGTATCTTGGCTGAAATATATTATGCATTTCGATATTAAATTACTTGTAAGTTTTTTTTTTTTAATTTTGTTTGCCATTTGGTGGAGATATAATACCAAACCTCATCGCTTCCTCGAGAACATCGTTAATTATTTGTAATTTATAGTTTTGAGAACGAGAAGACCCGCAATTTCCGAAAAAACCGGTGAACCCGGTCATAAACTCATTTCGCTAGACACTATACGAGTATATGGTTAGCAATCTGCGGGCGCCGGGCGGTAGTTAGACAAATGATAAAATTATCTCGAAAAGAAAAAAAAAAAAATAATAAAGTACAATTTTGTTATTTCAATTGTTTTCTTATGAATTGTGTTGTGCAGTGTCTTATAAATATATGATAAATGTATTCCATATTCAGTAGCGGGGCAAGGGATTTATTGGTTTTACTATATGATGTGAGTATTATTTTTTTTTAACAACTTTTTGAACAGAAAACATGTTCCAATCGGAAAATGATAAAATACCTTTTTTGTTGCATTTTGGAATTAGTTGGTGTTTTTAAAAAGTTATTTTTCGATTTTTCCGATGGTTTTAAAAATAATTGGGTAAAATCGAAAACAAAATTATTGGAAAAACGGCAAATATTTACGGCGTACCATAGTGTTACTGATTTCATTATTTTTCATTTTTACGCGCTATGTTTTCTAACAGAAATATTGTTTTTATCTAAATATATGTCAAATTATCTTGTTGCGGAATGAGTGTCGTTCTTTTATTTTCCAAGCAGTTCTCATAATGTCTGAGCAAAACTGGTAGAAAACGTCAAATTTTCAAAATATTTATGCGATTATTGAGCTATTTATATGCATTTTGGCTAGTATTTTTTGTACGCAATTTTTATTTAGTAGGTTGGGAAAAATTGGGTATAATTGAAACACGGGACAAGAATTGTAACACTAGTAGCAACTCACTCCAAAACCAATACAAAAACATCAAACAAATACGACAGTTGTCTTACTGTACAATAAACAATATTTCCTGATCAAAAAGTTGATATTATAATTACAAAAATAAAATGAAATGCGTTTATGGTAGTAAATAAAATGATAATATTAATTTTTTTTTTTTTTTAATCGTTGCATTTTATTCTGTGTTTGTGTTCTTTATAATAATATAGTCAAAATCTTAAATAGTTTTTGTGGGTGTTGTTCAAAATACACTGAATGGTAAATATTTTTCTAAGAACGGTGACAGTTATAACATTAAATTGGTGATCATTATTTTAATAAGTTTGTAACCAAACTTTAATTTTCATTTTTTTTATACTATAGTTATTTAAACAAATTAAAGTTCCATCATTTCTAAGCTCTTTGATCAGGTACAGTTCTTTTTTACTTTACAAGATATTTTATATGTTATATTAACTTTTAACGCGTTAACTTGTTTTTCAATTAACTTCACTTAGTTAATGCAATGTAATTGTTTTCATCAACTCGATCCACCTTGAAGTTCCGGAACAATTTTCCGCACCTAATGTTCCGACTGTACAATAATTATTATGATCGAATACTTTCTTCTGCCGAAACAATCGCTTTGCTATTAATAATATGATTGACACGACCCAGGGCTGTGGTAATTCGCGAATCGCATTCGCACACAGATGAACAATATAATAATATACACTCTCGACGCTTCCGCCGCGGAAACCTTTCGCCTTTTGCGGCCGATGCCGAACATATAACGATAATAACATAGTACTTAAGTTGGCCAAACGCCAGTCTGCCGGAAAAAAAGAAGAACCGTGGCGCCAGTGCGGCCTGCTTGCCATCGTCTCGGCCGCGTTTTTATTGTTTCAATTATATAAAATGGAAATTCATTACCAACAGCGTCCTCCTCGTCCCTGTCCCCTTGTTCGCCACACGCAAGAGCAAGGTCCGGATGGAGAATGAGTCGGGAATACTGTCGCGATTCCCGAATGATAGCGATAATAATAATTGCAATGTTGTTGCTGTGAGCAACTCAGACGTATTCAGCATTTCGTCAAGGAAGAAGATATAAGATTTGTGCCACATTGTGTAACGCTTGAAAATATACTAAAGATAGATATTAAAACAGACCAATTTTCAATAATTTATAAGCTTTTGTAAGTAATGTATAATTAAAATTAAATTAAATTCAAGGTATTAGTAATTATTTTTAGTTATTAACCATACCATTTAGGTAGGTATCTCATCATATTACAGTAGTTGGGAAGGATTTCATTTAAAACGCATTCATTATAAGTACCCATACGTACCAACACATTTCGGATATTTTGGTTTAAAAAGTAAAGACATTTTGAATTTATACAAATAACAAAGGAAATATCATGTTATCATCAATATTAGATAATAAAAACAGATTAAGGGGGTAATAAATCTCCCCCATTAAATATGCCACTGGTAAGTACAAAATATAACACATTTTGTTCGACACGACAACGATCTGATTGCGTCGCGACTTCGAGGGTATCGGTTCGGTTATTCTTTTTTTTTTTTTTCCCCATTAACAATAGTGAATTAATTACTGTGACATAGAAACGTACAGAGCTGATAGTCTGACCTAAAATCTTTATCCAAGGCCTGTCTGAAAATCATTAGAGACAATTTATATCAATAACATATTTGACCATAATGTAATAAAGTTTCGAGAATTTTTGTAAAACCAATGAATTTTTATTTACATAAAACGATAAACACACTAAAAAAAAAGTAGACAGTTTCAAATAGTCATAATTTATTAAAATGACAGAACATTTTGGAAATTTATGTCACGTGTTTAAGTCCGTAAAGTTTTAGAGATTTTACTTCTGTTTTTAAAGTTAAACTCTCCTGGCTTGCTGACAAAAAAAAAAAAAAATAACTAGGCTATTCAATAAAGAATTTTGTTGGTCCAATTAAAATAAAAGACAAGATATTAGTTTGGTGGGAATTCGGATCTAGTTAATGTATTGAAGAGGTAATATTTTATTTTCTAAGCAACTTCAATGATATGTGAAAAAACCGAGAAAAATAGATAGGGATAACGAACAAATCTATTGCAATAAAAGTTCAAATATTTTTGAATTTTGTTTTCTTCAAACAATTTTGCAGCATCTTTTCAGAGAGAAAATTATATCTTTTTGGTGAATCAGGAAGACATTTTTTGATTTTTTTTGTAGTTGTTTAAATGTATCTGGAGAAATGTATCAATTGCGGGAGAGTTTACAGAAATAATGGTTTCATCATTTTAAATAATGTATTTTAGTAGTAATTCGATTAAAACTAATTATAAAGACCTTACAATTTCCACAAATTGCACATGTTGGCTTATTTCAAAAATGGTATAAATTTCAAAGTATTTTGGCAATTTTTGACATATCTTTATTATAGACACGTGACAATTTCGAATTTTCATTTGGTTTAATGCGGTGCGGATAAAATTGTTCTCGATATCAGAAGTGTTTGATTATTTTACAGGAGATTCAACATATGTTGTACTTGATGATCAAAACAAAAAAGTTTTGCATGGTGTGGTAGTTTTTTTTTTTACATACGAGTTAAAATTTCAATTTTAAACGGAAATCGTAAATATCACGTAATAACGTGTACGCGAATATCATTTTTTTGGCCAAGACGTAATGTTTGAAAAAAAAAATACAAGATTTTTCATGTTATATTTAAAAAAAAAAAATAAAAAAATTGAACGAATAACAATTAGGTTACTTGAAATATTTTTTTTTTTCAGAAACATTCACATTAAAATGTTGACGAAAATCGTAAAAATCACGACAACATAAAGCATGTTTAACCGAACTTCACTTAGTTTGGTATTTTGTCAGCAATGATTTATCTTCGCGTACATATATTATAAATGAGACTACTTTTCCAACTCCGTATGTACAACAGTGGCACACCCATCAGTAGTATCAGCTCTGTTTTTAAATTGAGCTTTCATCTCTCAGTTAGGCACGCAGTAATGCTATTATTTTTCTTTGAAATTGATAATTTTTTTTTCTATTTTACATTTGTCGAGACAATATTATTCTTATTATTATAGCTGGACTTTTTCGCGGAAAAAAAATTTAAAATATATACATTACACCGAGCACATTTAAAAAGTCCGTGTCTGTTGTTGAGATTTCAGTACCGAAAAAATGATTGATTATAATATGATGATAATAATAATACGAAAAAATAAAAACCATAAAGACTCAGTCGGTTATTATTATCGTTACATATTTTTTTTTTTTTGAATTATAGCGCGAGTCTCAACCGCCGATTAAATTGCCGACTCGTAACTTCTTTGGAATAGCGTATTAAACCATTTTTTTTATTTCACACACAAATGCCAAAATATACGCACCGAAATATTATTACTAAATGATTTGGTTATACCTATATAAAAAAAAAAATAAAAACCCAACCTTGCGTAGTATAATATAATATTCATTTTATGCTATAAAATGTCGTATATAACTTTAGAGGTTGTTTTATGTATACATTCTTTTTTATATCGTGTTTTCAAGAGGTTTTACACGTTTTCTTTTTTTTATTATTTTTTGTGCGTCTTATAAATACTAAAATTTTGGATATTAACTAACTCTATTGAAAATGCTAAAAACAAAACAAGTAGGTAATACACGACAGGCCATTATGGTACAAAATGCATATGCGCATGCGCGTATGTACACTGGTATAAATGTCGGTTACGTCATCATTCAGGCGAATTCCGAATCTACGGGGGTGGCATTAGCCATGAGGTTGAACTTCTACATGCCGTCCTTGTTGAAAAATTAAAACACTATTCGGTACGGAAAAAGTGCAGTATTTTGATGTTTTTCATTGAAACAATTGCCCATAACCTCTCGTATTTCAACAGTTTATGTTTAAATGGATTTGATTTTTAAATTTTATATTTAAATTTTAAAATATATATCTGTGTGACAATATTATTACAAATTTTGTTCTATAATAATAAGGTACCATATAAAGTGACAGAAATTCCAAAGGGGGCGTGATCCACCAATCCCTCCCTCTGAATTCACCATTGCAGAAATTCTCCGTTTAAACATTAGTCTATGATTATTATACCACACTGTGGTTTGATTATATTTGATTATGTTAAGTATAATTTAATAACGTCACACCTAGTCGTCTTGGGTTATTTTCGGTGAACGCTCAAATAACAGCGCGCAACATGAGCATAATGTATTCGTGCAAAAGAGGTAACTATTATAATGTTATTACAAAATATAGAACGCAAAAACCTTTTTTCGGTTTGACTCCATAATAATATAATAGTTGCGAAGTATTACAAACGGAATTAAATAACCAATCGATCATCGAAGACTATGCAGTGTTATTCGTTCGGAGAACTAAAAAAAAAAAAAACCTAATACTATTACTCGCGATTGGATAAATTCGATATAATATTGCACACGATAATAATACACCCTGAGAGAATGTCCAGAAACGGTATAATGTTAAATAAACCGTTAGCCGATCTTTTGGACATTAGGTGAGCACCTTGCTTTAACTCGGCTCTGTTTTTCCAGTGGTTTTTTTTTTAACCATTTGTCTTCCCTATAAGCTGAGGATGCCGTTTTACATTTTGAAATTCGGCAAAAATATCAGCTGGTATTTCATATTATAGTCTTATGAATGTTTAATAATAGAGTTGCAGGTTTACGTCATATTTTGTTATTTTAAACACACATGCATGTATCTATAATATAGGAAATCATTATTTTCGATAAGAGCCAAGATGACGGAATGAAAAAAAATAATCTATTTGGAACGGAAAACTATCTTGAACGAACATTTGAAAACAAGAAATACGATTCGAAAATGATCGAAATATTATTATTTTTTTCCGTATTCGCAATTCTCATTATCAGCTGACGTACGATTTAATTGCAACATATTTTGAACATAAAATAAATACACATTTTTCGATTGTATTTATAATGAAAAAGATATTATTTGTATTGATTCGTTTCGTTTTTATTTTGTGCGAACAAATCTTTTTTTAATTTCCGTTTTCAATGCATAATTATTAAAATGCACTCTTGTCGTTCAATAATAAATGAAATACAATGAAATGAACGGAAGAATATTCGCATTTTAACACTTGTAGCCGCGTAAAACCGAGTTAAGACGGACGAATAAGGTAAAACCGTGGATTGAAAATTTTGGAAACGTTATATGTATGTCTTGCGTTATGTTGACCACCTTGTACATAGTTTGAAACTCTTTCCCTCTCTCGTATAGATGATATCACCGCTTTATTATTAGACTCTTTTATATTTTTAGGCCATCTTTTATTGTCCAGTCGAAAACTTTCGTGAATTATTATTTTGCGAAAAATTAAAAACGAATAATTCGTTAGTTTAGCTACTTAGAAGTGACCAATAGTACGATTGTATCGTATGTAGGCGTGTTTTTTTTTTTTAAAAAATACTTCTGAAAAATATTTTGATGATAAATATTAAAAATTCCACACCGTACAGATGAGGAATTTTTCCATGAGATTTATCGTATATTCTGTTTTTTTATGAACGATTAAAATCGTTTACATTTACTCGTTGGAGTTATCATTTATGACGCGCCCTAAATTATAGTTTTCGGTATTTCGTTCTAAATCAGCGGGGAACCAAATAATATTATTGTTGATAGTATTATTGATTTCCACCCCTAGCTATATATTCACGTTAACCGAAATGGGCGTTTCAGAAATTTAGCTTTTAAAATTCATTAACCAATTCAAAAATGATGTTATATTTTATAATTGGAATTTTCATATATATTTATTTAGCAGTGCCATTTTTTGTTAATATTATTTTTTTTTTTTTTTTTAAATAACTATAGTTGCAAACAAAACTGCAGAGACGAGCGTTAAATTTGAAAACTGCGACCGGATCTCCGGATTATATTTTAATACTTTTACCTCCTACCTATATTTTATTTTACTATATAAATGAAAATTTTAACGAAACCAACAACATAACAGTTTAGAGAATTCCAATTAACGTTTTTAAACTTTTTTTGGCTTGAAGCGTAGTGGGTACAGTATTACATCCTATTTCGAATCAGGTAATTGTATTTTGTATTTCCGTTTTCATCGTCGCACCGAAAACTTTATTATAACGTATCTATTTGGTTACCTGTATATCCGTCATTTATTACACATTTCATAAATAAAAAAAAAAAAAAAAAAACATTCGGTCGATATCTGCCAACACAAATTTTCCTATTTCAACGGTAAACTTAAATAATAATATTATTTGCGCCAGACGAGTGCAGGAATTTAACAATATAATATATTGTAAGAAAAATTACACGATTAAACAATGTCTAGTGGAAGAATAGTGTTGTCGAGTTTTCCAATATTTTTTTTTTATTTTTAAATCTGAGAGTATTTCAATCTGTAACGTTTAGAATATTCGTACAGTTTAGACACACTTAAAATAGCATACAATCAAACTTTAATTACAGTTGTAGTAAAAAACTATTTTTGTAGAGGTTTTTCGAAATTTTCATTACTTTTTCCAAAACATAAGTCTCTATGGATTTTTTTTTTTTAGGTTAAAACCTTATTATATTTGCCCACGCAGTGCTTCAAAAAATGATACTTTATTTTGAATCATTTATCAACATTTTCAGCACTTTACTGCACAAGTCATATTTTTTGATTTTTCTTAATACATGCAACCTTGTAAAATATAATTTTCAAATTATATTCGAATACAGGTACAAATATATCCAATCGGAAAGGATTTAAGTATAATTATAAATACTCTGCATGTGTTTAAATACTTCTCAAATACTTATTTTAATTTACCTTAATAAAAATAACTAAAATAATTTAAGTATGTTGGCAAAATTAATTTTGAATTTTCTATTTAAGTAACTATTATTAGAACTTAGTATCACCTACTCCATTTTATACTGAACAATGCAAATAAATAAAATGTGTTGTATGTTAATTCTGAAATAATTTTTTGCTTTGAATGAATTAAAAACATTTTAATGAATTAGGAATTATAAATTTATCATGCAATAATCATTATTAAAATGTTAAAAGTTAACTCCTAAACTTAAGCAGCTGATTTTATCAATGTGTTAATATTAAAATTTTCGTCGAAAACTTTCCATATAAGTTTAATTCCTATCTCATTCATCAGTACATAGTCAATTCGTGATTTTCTGACTTTGTTTTCCTCGATCCATGATGAAGATGACATCACAAGATCCAAACCACGAAATATAAATTATAATGTTTTATTTTTTATTTCTTTAAATATTTAATTACAACAAGGAATTATTAAGAAAAGTATTTACGTGGAGGTATTTGAAATTAAAATACAAATGCGTCTAAAACAGTATTTAAAATACTTTCCAAATACTTAATTCAAATAGTATTTAATTAAATTTACTTAAATTATTTTACTCAAGACTTTTGATACTTTTTACAAGACCGGATTATTGTCGTTCTTTATTAGAAACTAAGGAAAAAGCAAGGTTAATATTTAATCTGCACGGCATAGTTTATTCGTTTGTAATGATTTAAATTGTATAAACCAAATTGGCCTGTATATCCGACCACCTCTACCCACTCACAATATTACGGTATCCATAAGCTATATGAACATTTTATTTTTAAATATTTTGTACTCTGCATTTTTCAAGAAACGGTTATATGTGTTCCCGAGATTCGCGTAGACCACTGTAGTGTTTTTCCCGCTTAGAAATTGTTTGATATACGCAGCACCGATTAAGCGCTTATCGGGATAAGTTTGTTTTATTTATTTTTATTTTTTTTTTTTTTTTTGATTTACAGCGATGTGTTCTATTTTTTTCCCCCGTGTGTATCGTGTGCATCATAATAAAAATTACATCCGAACGGGCCGTTATATTAGTTTTAGAATGGTGTAGGTTTTTTTTTTTTTTTTTGTTTATCGGTTAACTGCTCTTCGGAGGCGGCAATACACGCACTGAAAAAGTTTTATACGGTAACTTTCTAGACGGGCGATTGAGCGCACGTGGTACTTTAGAAAAGGTTATTTTTCGAGGCCTGGGAAATATTACGAACAACTACCGGAAAAAACGTCAACAACGAGCGGTTATATTTTAATTTTGAACTCGGCCTGTGCAAAATTGTTTATCGAATGCATTTATAATTATCACATCCGCAAAAAAAAGAAAAAATAATAATAATAATAATAATAACGACCAACACAACCTCCGGGATTTTTGAAATTAACATTTACTGCGAGCAACTGGAAAAAA
Organism: Cinara cedri; assembly: GCA_902439185.1. Classification (NCBI taxonomy): domain Eukaryota; kingdom Metazoa; phylum Arthropoda; class Insecta; order Hemiptera; family Aphididae; genus Cinara; species Cinara cedri. The sequence goes on along the minus strand of CABPRJ010000491.1, from coordinate 772,382 downwards.
AAAAAAAAATAAAAAAAAAACTGAACCTTAAAATTACTATTCAATATTATTATAATATTAATAATACACATAAACGCCAGCTGTTATTATAAAAAAAAAAAAAAAAAAAACATAATCGAATAACGATAGGAAATATATTTTTTTTACTAAACGAGGGTTCGTGATGTTGCTTTTCTTCATCCCTCTTAACGCAAGATTCGTATTGATGACCGACGAGCTTTCGATTAAATAATTTATATTAATATTAGGACCATTAGCGCGTTCGTTTGGATTTATTTTTTTATATTCGTCTAAAAATACGCAAAAACGAATAAAAAATAAAACCATTTAAACGGACAACGTCACATCGTGATACCGTTTGTTTTCTCTGTCCGTATCGGACGTAATACTCCGCAACTCAACTATTGTGATTCTCCGATCGAGATTAGAGCAATAGAAACTATCATAGGTTTTTATAAATATCAGTGGATTCTTCAAGCCTGGATGCAATGATCAAAATATTACGCGTGTTTTAATTTAACTTAATTTCTAGTTAAGATTGCTGTTCGTTATTGAAAAACTCTTTCGGCCATAGGACATTGGAAACACGGCTATTTATAAAATATAAATAATATTTTGTTCCTTTGTTCCAAACTCAACCACAGAGATTCCCGACGATTTAAGAACGGAGCAATGTCTTTTGGTAGTTGTATTGTGCGCGTGAAACAGACAGAGAAAACAAACGTCAGCCGGGATACTGGATGCACCCTTAAGCAAGTACGGCCGGATAGAACAAATAATTCGAAAAACCGCGTGCTCTTTCGCGAAGAAACGTGCACATTTTCATGTACATGTGTTGACGTAAAAACGTCTCGTCTAGTCGCGGAAAATCGATTAGCGGCGATTTCTTTAATGTGACGATAGTTACGAGGCAGCGCTCGAACAGACCATTCGAATATAAATAATCATTACAGTGTTATCGTTCGGGCGCAAGGCAGTGTGGTAATTCGCGAGTAAGGTCATCTCAGATTGCCAAAATGATGCACTCGTGGAACTAATCGTGTTTGAAGGGCCATTCCGCGGTTGACATAAAACGCAGAATTCTAATGAAGTGTCCGCGGCGTACTGTCTAAATCATATAATAATATTATTTGCAGACAAAATTGTTATGTTTTAAAGTACTATCAAGAATTTATCATATTCTAACGGTATCTCGAAGACCCAAGTATAATACTCATGCGCACGTTTTCATGCAGTCGAATAAAAGGAACGTCAATAAGAGGGCACAGTTGAGTATGTTATTCGAAGAATTCGAACTCATATTTAACATCTGCACTAGAGTTTAAGATCACGGTGAACTGCACTCGGGTCTAAAACCGGTAATGATCGAATTTCACTCGGGTCAATAAACGAATTTTTTCAACATTAATGGCCGAAAAAAATCCCATAATTTTAAAATTTTAAAAATATTAACTTTCCTTCTTGTTCACAATCAATGATGTGGTTCACGATTAGTTCTTCTAGGTAATGTTAAGAATCGACTCGTGGAGATAAAGTTTGTTTTAGAGACAATAGCGATTCAGCAATCAAAAAAAAAAAAAAAAAAAACCCGATCGAAAAATAATATTTACGATTTCCAATCCTTATATTCGATTACGGTCAGAGAATACACATTCGATCGAAAAATTATATTCGATTGCTAGTTTTCGACAGAAAATCAGAGATTAGGCCTGCAAACTGCCGACGGGACGTTCGTTTTACATAGTAAGAAAGTGTCGGTCGGTTCGCGATTTTTTTTTTTTTATCTCGACCGTATCGAATATTTTTTGGGTTTTATTACACCGCGATCCGACCGCAGCGCGCAGTCTAATTTATTAATATTGCGGGGTCCGTTATTAAATTGAATAAAAACGGTAGCGCCGAGTGAGATGAACGCGACACTCCACGAAAATAATACGCGTCCATACGCTGCAGGTAGCTGCTACCTTTATAAATGGCTTTTTTTTTTTTTCTTTTTTTTTTTCAAGGGAATATTAAAATTCAGTTTTGCATTAGGGCATTAAAACACATATACATATACATATATATATATATATATATATAAATAAACGTTATCAACGATACGGTGTTTGTGAATTGTATTAATTGCCACTTGTTATATATTTATTATTTTTAAATAGGGACCAATATACGTATATACCAGCCGCCCGTGCGGAAATCGGCCCCTGCGTTTGACCCTTCGCACTAAATACGACCTATTAATTATACTATTATACGTTTAATAACGGCAGTGGGTGTTAAAAAATTATATATATTTATATCGATATATTGCCTTTATATCGCGTCGTGAGTTAGCGGTGTACATTTTTCATTTACAGAAATTTACAAACTAATAGTTAAAAAAAAAAAACCAAAACACGTATATGGAAATATAATATACCGCGGCGCAGTATTATACGCCACCGCGGTACGGGTCAGCCCAATTATAACTTTGTGACGTTTTAAAAAATTGTTATTCTCGTTTTCGCGTATTATTAATATATCGTTATTAATTTCGTTTCGACGACCGCGCAATATTTATTTATTGCCGTGTATAATGAATATCGCCTATACACATATCGTTGTCCAATGTCATTTGTTACGTTACCGAAACAGCACCGACGTCATCGTGACGAAATAGATACAGGTACGGTCGCAGCATTTTTTTTTTTTTTTCTATACACACGCCCCTCTCAAATATACATTCTGCATTTCACTCAGACCTCGAATTACCACCATTGTTCTCCGCTTCGCATTGGCCAACGTAAGTGCATTGCCGATAGTAGTGAAAAACTGTATAATTGGCTTGTATGAGATGCGAACGCCGAACGAAAACGTGACACACTACGATCGTTCCTATATCTGTTTTGTCACGGTCATCATAAACACGGTCGGTATACGGTATTTAAAATGCGTATTATTAATAATATTCTCAAAGGATACGTATGTCCGAGTTTCGAACTAGGCGCGGTTATTTAAGCATGCGTCAGCTGTACAGCGAGTAATTTGAATTTTCCACGATAAATCCGTATCTATACTTCGCGGTGGTTACGCCTGCAGTTCGCATAAAAGCTTTAAGTTCAATCGTACATGAACAACGTAGTTTTGTCGAGCTGTGTACATTTGACAAAACTATCGAGTTGAAAATAATAGACCTTCGGGTGACAAGTTTTCCGAGAAGTAATGGTGTCCAGATGCCCCTCCCCTAAGTATGTGATTGCTTGAAGATTGGAAATAAGTGAAGTGGAATGATATTCCCACAACGTTACATTCTGATATTAGTCAATTCCATTGTAGTCGCTTATGTGCCGGGGGAGATTGGTGATTTTGCATCGAATGATGGAGTAAGTGGACTTCGGTGGATGATCAATCAGTCGGAGATATTTTAAGTCTATATGCTGAGATGGAGTAGGTCAGTATAAGACGAACATATATTTTGTACGTTTAAATAAAGAGAGCTTTATAATTCGCCGTTATAATTCGTTAATCGAATATATTATGAATTCGTCGAAATAAAAAAAAGACTGCCAATGTTCTGTAGAATTCCACAAAGACGTTTTTTACGATACATACTAGTTTCGCCACTACTCGGGTACAGATAATAATTAATAACAGATTCAAAACCTACGATGATTTTATTACTACTAAAGTTTAGATTTCATAAATATCGCGACGAGCTCGTACGTAATATACGGATATGGCAGGAATAATATCATGTGTAATTTCCCACGACTAAAAACCGAAAACTTTCCATGACTATTTAACTATAGCAGAACGTATTTAGATGGATGCATATTGAATATTTTTCGGTGAAGTTGTGAAACATTAAAAGTGATAAACACCGATCTGGACGAGGAAGATGAATAATATTGCGCCGAGTTTGCGTGTATCTTACATATTATTGTTATTAATTTAAACGGCTTTTAAAAACACACAAACTATTATAATATATAACATGTTATCGTGATTTCAGAGTAAAATCATTAAAACCTCTCATATTGGCCATGGTTTCAAACAAACAATATATTTTATTCAGCCTATGAAATGAATCCTATCACATAGCTCCACCAGAATGATGATAATATAAATTAATTTTAATGCATTCAAATGTCGTAAATTATAAACAATTATAATATTTAAAACGCTCCGGCAAAATTATTTGACGAAAACAACGTATAACTTTGTGTATAATATATATAAGGTTTGTAACGACTATTAAGACGATCATGTGGAATGGAATATTAGACAATTTTTTTACTGACGTGTGTGTACGGGAGGTCAGGAGTTATATATTATATCCCTCCTGCACATTGGCTTAAAAATACAATAACTACGATGGTATTCATTTAGGGATTTAATCTTGAAACTACGTATTCTAGCCAAATCAAAGGGAAAAAAGTTGATTAGATATTTGAAAAATAACGCCTTTTTAAATCTGGCTTTAAATGCTCATTGTTGGGTCAAGTATATTAGAAGACAATTCTACGGTATATCCATGAAAAGGCCAGAGAACTTCTAGCGTTTGCAAATTTATTTTACACAGTTGTAAAAAAAAAAAAGAAAGTCAATTTGAAAGAAATTTTTATTATTTTATAACAAAGCAAAATCTATAATTGTATACTGCATATTTTTGAATATTTAGACAGGTATTTTTATTTTGCAAGCTTTTTCGAGATTTTTCAAATTATCTTAAAAAATAACATAAATTGAATATATTCATTCATAAAATCATAAATTAATACAATGGAAATGTTACTTTTTTGTGTTAGAAGAAGGAACGTCGAATTAAATATATATAAAAATCAATCTATTATGTCTACTTAATTAAATCAATAAAAAGTAAAAGTTTCATAAAGAAAACAAATCTGTTTTATTTAATAATGATATGTCATATAATTAAACAAGTCAATATATCTTTGATTAGCTATTTTTTAATAAAATTGCTAAAAAAAACGTGTAGAACTTATTTTTAATGAACATTTTAGGGTTTGTAAGTGCATACGTGCTTGCGTATTCAGTGCTTCTTTAGACCCACATATCCTCTGCTTTATATACTAATCATGTTTATCATTAACAATATCGCCTCTTATTTAAAATTATTGTACACGCCGCTATATAATTAAATGATCAGGCTCCCATAGTTAAAATATAATACGTAAACTATTATTAGGTACCTAATGTTCATTTGAGAAAAATATTATTTCGATTAAAAATATATTATACTATGAGAAAATTATATTTTTATTATAATTGAATTTTGAAAAGTCGTTGTCTGTTTTTAGTGGCATAGAGAAATAATATCAAATATAGTTAATAAAAATAATCACGTCTAAAAAAAAAATAAAAAAAAGATTTATCCAATCGATTATTGCCGAGAATCGTAATTAAAAATAGGTACTTATGTAATGAGTGATACAATAATAATAATACAAATATTATGATGTCGATAAATTTAAATTCAAAATTTTCTGAATTTAATATAAAATCAATTACTTACCTAATTGTTATTATTTGGGTTTGTAACGATTTGTATCGTAAATTCGATACTTTTAGCAATATATTATACAAACAAGAATTACGACATTACAACGTTCAACCTGATCACGGCATCTTACAAAGTTCAATTTATATTGAGCAATATTATATCAAATATTTAAGCATTTGTAGAATTGTCGTCAAATCTGATAAAAATAAAAAAATTGAATGTTGACCTCTTTACATTCATGTAATATGATAAACGATTTCACTAACTGAAGAATATTGTTTAGTTTCGTTCATTTTTTCCAAAAATGTACTTGCTTTAGTATACACAATATTGTGTAGTTAGGTACTAACATAGATGTGTCAAACTAGGTTTAACGATAAAACTACTTTTAAATATACCTTCTTGCGTTTCATATCGTTGAGCTACATCTTCAAATGAAAGATGATCATTAATTCATTATTTGGATTTAAATTGTATTGTATTCAATGACTTTTATTGTCATTGTTGTACAGTGAACATTTGGGACGTTAAAGGATATAGGGTACAGTTTAGTTTGGAGTGGTTTAGTTAGAGTGGAGTTTATCGTCAACTAATCAATTTAAAGTAAAGTCATGTTTTTTCCCCTCTTTGTAGCCAGTGCACATTCAAGAAATAACAACAGTAAGAATAAAACACCAATGAGTCGTAATGTTTTGTCAAACTGTTTAGAATTTAGATAATTGTTCAAAGATTGTACAACAGAGTGAAAAATCCACATGTTTTAAGTTATTCACAGCATGAAATAAATCGGATCGTTTTTACTTAACGAAAAAGAGTTTTCCGAAGAAAATAAACAACAAATCTTATTATAAGCTAATAGCTTTTTTTGCGACACTCAGAGTCTAATAATACTAGTGGTTACATTGATAAATCTTTTTTTTTTTAAACATTTTTCTTCTTGTCATAATAATAGCTATGATATTCAGTAAGTTGGAAAAATTCTGGTTTGGTAATTAGTTTTAGATTAATCGTTTGCGGAGTCATTAACTCATAAAACAACATTTTATAATTTAAGAACGGAGATGACGGGATTACTTATCATCGCAATAATAACTAACGATCTTGGGATTTCTGCAAGCAACTCGTGTAAACACAGTGTTTAAACCACATGATAAAAAAGTGCCATCCGTTTATAATAATTTATTTAGAATTAATATTTTTCAAACGATACATTGTCGTCTGTCTGAAAATTAAATAAAAACTGCGCTACCTTCACGGAATTATTCGGAGGTATATTAAATACTCTGGACGTGAAGGAAAGGGAAACGCTCTCGGTTGAGAAAATCGTTTTGAAGGATTTTTGTCCGTCGCCAAGTGAAAAAGGGAAAAAATTGTAAAATGAACGCAGCTCGCATTCATTGTTATTATTATTATTATTATTTTATAAGGTGCGGTTATAATAATATTTTAACATTTTCGTACCGACGACCCGCTATGACGTCCGTGAAACGCATTGCTTTTCTAAGAAGAAATCCTCCACCGAGGTTTTATGTTCCGCACATTATATTATTATTATCTTATGGTATTATTAAGAAAAAAAAAATGAATAGAAAACCGAATGGAAAGTGACAAAAGTTTGGCGGGTACTTTGCGCGGGCTCTTTTCACGACGACGGACGTCTGCGGGTGGCCCAGAAAAACTCGATTTTATTTTATATTTTCGTCGTCAAAACGGTACTGGTTAATATTATTTTAAACGAAATATTTATTAAATATTTGTTTTTCTTCACAAAACGAGCATCCGGACTTTAAACTGCGGACGTAATGAGTTCAAAGGAATAACTGCATGAAGACCAACTGAATATTGACCAAGTCAAGTGTTTGTCTATATACGATTGTATACTTGAGTAATAATATTTCAGTTTTATACTTCAGTTTATAATACGAGATTTTCTTAATTTCCGGTCTGCGAAATCGAAGAGTCTCTCCAGCGTATCGGCATGCAGAAAATAATATAATACAGAGGTCTGTGGATTTAATATGGACGACTGAACAGCAAAAACGATTTTGCCAGTTCCATTTTACATATTAATTATAAGAAAAAATAATATTTTTACATGTACAACGAAAGTAAAATACATTTTTGGTGCAAAAAAAAATAAAACCCTTGTAATTACCAAGTTTTAAAACTAATGCTGGTAAAAGAAATACAAGTTAGAAAAGCATATTCTGCTAGCGCACAAAATTTCCGGAAACGTATTCTAATTATTAAACGTTTAACTATAATTTGATGTACAATGTCGAAAGAATTTGGTAAGATGGTCTAGTAAATTATACTTATGCGAAGAAATAAAATGTACATAAATAAAATACCTTGACTTGTACATAGTCGACAGGGCATTTCAAAAATACATACAGTTTTACATAAGTAAGTAACTATTTTTTAATATTAACTAGTAAAAATATTCCTATATTTATAATACTAATAGTTACTATAATTATAGGTGATAACAATAATAATGATATAAATAATATATTATATTGCCTTGTCAACCAAATAAACAACCGTAATTTTTTACTGTGTCTAGTAACTATATATATACGGGCGAGCAAATACACAACGAGGATATAACTATATAAGGTATCAGTGGCGGATAAGCCTGGTAGACCCAGAATTACCCAATTTTCTCGGAAAATTTTAAAATCAAAAAAATTGTATTACTTAGTAGTATTTCCTATTCAAAAATTAATATTATTTTATTTGGCCTGCCCCAAAAAATATTTTTAGCTACACCTCTGTAAAGTGTTCTGAAAATGTGTTTAAAAACTTAAAATCGTCCATAAGTATAAATGTTGCTTACGAACGAATGAAAAAGAAAAAACTCTCCAATATTGAAATACTTGAACTCGATATCCCCTGTTCTAATCAGGTCAAGTATTTTGGAACCACTTTAGATAAACATATTAACATTCAGTTCCCGCTTCACAAGTACTAAGTTTAAGTAAAGCAATAAAAGTACGCGGCATATGCTCAACTCGACCCTAAACTACGTCCTCTTTAAAGCCAATATACCGACCTACTAGTTATATATCGATTTCACACAGTTTTCTTCGCCCGTCTTACCTAGAAACCAATCACCTATATCAAAATGAAAAAAAAAACTGTGATGCATTTAAAACATTTGCATAAGAATCATCATCGCATCTCCGTGAGCATACGTGTAGAATTTTAACATCCACTGATCCTTTTGATTCAAATCTCTTCGCCACACGAATAATTAAAACGGCACCAATATCCTTCGTGACAGAATTTTAGATTCTGAGTGGAGCGAAAAATCTTATGTTTTTAAAAAAGATGTTTATTTTAGATTTCAAGTGTAGCAAGGGAGCTATTGGTTTTACAATGCTGTTAATTTTATTTTTTATTTTGTCTTTGTTCTAGTCTGTGGACGAATTTTTTCCTAATAAACTTGCATCGAGTATAACATGTAGCACTTTTTCTAAAAGCTTGTGTAGATTGTACTTTAAACATGCCATTTTTTGATTTTTGATGCCACTTTTTAAATAAAAGCATTTAAGTGGAAGAAAACGTAGGAAACCGTATAATTTCAAGATTTCATTATTTTATAAAAATACGGACGACGTTTTCTACCAGAAAAAATGATTTAATTGAAAAATCAAAATTTACCTTTTTTGTTACCTTTTTGACTAAATTTCTTACGGTATCATTTCTAAAACCTTTGAGCTTTTAGGGGAGATTTTTGCTGTTATTCGGTTATAAATACACGTAGAGATTTTAAATTTGGTAACAATACATTTATTAGATTTAATTAGACATGATAAAATTTCCAAAAATCATCGGGTGACTTGTTTTTTTTTTTTACGTTTTGATATAAAATTTAAACGAAAATAGCAAAAAAAAAAATTACGGCACTTTAAATTATGTATTACCGAACTGAACTCGGAATCTTTTCTCATCAAGCAATGGTTTATCGTTGATTACAGATATAAATGACATAATCCCATGTATATTACCTCCTCAACTTCTCACTTACAACAGTGGCCACTCCCATTCCCAGTATTAGCTATTTTATTTTTTCTTTTATGTGTGCGCAATTTGTCTACTGGAACACTTGCTACGTGTAGCACTTTTTCTGACAGGAAATTTGTGTGGAGAAGTACTTTAGTATTTTTCGATTTTTCTCAAGAATTTTCTCATAAAATGGGAAAAACCGAAAACAACGTGAAAATTTATGAAATATTATAAATGTAATCTTTTTTTTCTTAAATCAACTTTCCCACAAGAAATTTTGCTCCAAATTTTGAGGATAACAATATTTCTAAAAGAAAATTTTACTAAAGAGGTCCTTTTTTTCCAAAGTGTTTTTCAAGAAATGTGTAAAACTGGGATTAAACATGGGAAATGGGTACAAACGTAGGAAAACTGTGAATATTGGTACAACATTAAAAAAATTTCATTAAAAAAAAATATATAAAACCTACTTAATTATTTTACTACAAAATGACACATATAATGTTGACAAAGCATCACTATCAACTGAACTATCCACTCAGAATCGTTTTTTCGTAAACAATGGTTTATCGTTGCTTATAGATAAATATTAAATTCCCATCTATATCCTACGTTTCTAACTTCCAACCTACACCGGTGGCTGCAACCGTCCTCATTATCTTATCTTTCTTTTTTTTATTTAGATCTATATTATATCAAAACCCAATTATTCGCAGACTGAGCCTTAATACATCCGCAAACCAAAACTCGATCATAGCACATCTATAAACTGATAAATCTTTATAGACATCAATTATGCCTCATGGTCGTCCGTTTCACAATAAACGCGAGAATATTGATAAAGCTAAATGTTTTAGCGAAACATTTTTCCGTTTTGCTTTTTTTGTTTACCCGGCCCTCGACTTTTGGAAACAATATATATATATATATATATCGTATTCTATCATAATTGATTGGATCGCACTCGTGTACAAAAATCGACCGCTGAATATAAAACCGAAAACGGAGAGACGGCAATAATAATAGTAACAATGTGAAATACGATAAAACGGGTACCTACACATAAAATCCATGCGAACTTTTAACGGCTCCATTCAATCATTCAATCATAATAATGTGCGTCCGAAGTTTTATGCTATCAATCGCGCTGAAATTTTTTTCCGGTCATCCCATAGACAGACGATAAAATATATTACTATAGATAATGGTTTTATTAATTTAGAAAAAAAAAATTAATTTTTCCACCAATGTATAGTTGTACATAGTTATTTGTTATCATTGTATTACACAGTCGACTATTAATAGTGTTAATCAAACTTTCGATAATTTGAAACCCTTGGTAATTCGAAAAAAAAATGATCGGTTCCTTGAATATCAATATGGCCATATATTTTGAATACAACGGCCGCACGTCCCTGTAATATTTACAAGCCTATCCGAAAATATTCTTAGGACTTATCGGCTTATGATCTATAATAAGTTTAATACGTGTTTTGCATCTGCAGTATAAACTTTCGATAAATCGTAAATCCAATTGGATTTTGGATTATTTAAACACGATGTATTTTAATTTTAAATAAATTGGATTTACTACGCAGTAAATCATACGAATCACGTTTTGAGCTATTGCACGAACTCGAAAACATAATAATAAAAAAAAAACTCGTAAAAAAAAGTCAAAAGTATAAAATTGATCTTTTTACTCGTGTGACCTTTTAAAGAGTACGTACAAATTGAAAAATAAATAATCGTTTTGTTCAACTATCGGACAAAAACAGTCAAGAATTATTGTATATAGCCACACAAATCCGATGATTAGAGTCGTTTTGATCAACTAGCATGATTAACTATGATAGGTAATACAAACTCGGATGGTTTTTGAAGTATCGACCGATCAGAAAAAACCCAACAGAACATTTTTTTTTTTATTTTCTATAACGCACCATTTAGTAGTGTTTCCGTAATTGTCGGTAATTGGTTTTTTTTCACCTTAATGATATTTCGTACTTTTCAAAAATTTGGGAACGCTTTTTGATAACTCGATAGATTTTTCCGCCGGCTTGGAACCGTATTGTATTCGACCGTATGTCGATTGTGCAGTATAACAGTTTTGAAAATATAAAATATCTCGTTCGTTCGATTGATACGTGCTAAGAATGTTAGGAAAGAACTAGAAAATTAAAAAAAAAAACTAATAATAATAATAATAAAACCGCACACACACGGGTAACTCAGAAATCATAAAAATACGTCGTTACCGCGAAGAACAACAATCGGTCGCTCAACGTTTCTATAGTTTATTGTTAATATATATTTTGTAGTTTTTTTTTTTTTTTTACGCACGTGAACACGTGACGTTGATTAATGGGTTTCCCTCCGATTCGAAATTAATTGAATTCACATTTGTCGTGGAATATCGCAGTTCTAAGATCCGTTTTCTCGCCGCCGTCTAATGCAATCTCGGGAAATTAGCCGCGAAATTATTTCCAATTATTTCCGATCGCTCGCGCGCGTGCGAATAAAATCAAATCGGGTATGATATTCGTATTTCAAAACTCGCAAAACGATGACGATAATAATATTACTATAATAATTTCGACGATATAGTATACGCACACACGCAAGCAAGTATAGCGGAGGACAAGATACCATCTGTAGATTCATGTAACAATAATAATTACTGCAATACCAGATTTTCGTATTAAAATAAGAATTAAATTGTTACACTCGCGCAGTGTATCGCAGTGTTACGAAAAACGCAGTGGTTGTTTATTTGAAACGTTCTTCCGATTAACCGACGGTTTCCCCTATTTTCGCACAATTGTTTTTAAATGTTTAATGCATTTCCGTTTGGAAATCATGGAGAAAATGAGTATCATTAAATTCAGCAAGTATCGCAACATAATTCATTTTAGACTAATATACTAACCACGTATTTAACACGTTAAGAGCCGTCGGTTTACCGAGATCCAATAATGAACTTCATTAATAGCGAAAAATATGCGTAATGAGAACCATACTTGGATTTCATAATATCGACCGTGTTTTGTTAAAACGGGCGTCTATCAAATTTCATTTTTTTCAGGAAGCAAATAAAAACTATTTTACATAAAACCGGCAAAATAGTTATTGATGATGTTTATCGTGGAAAAAAAATAAAATTAATCCTACACATAATACCTTGTACACAAAGTATTCATGCATTGAATGTGGTACACGCCCTTTTAAAAAATCAATATTGATTTAATTATATTTTAAAAAGGCGCCTGAATATCATTTATTCGATATTACCAACACAATTTTCTTTATTTAGGCACGCCGTTTTACCGGTTTACGCTCCTAGTTTTTCTGATTTTCTTTCGATATCAAACATTTAGTTTTCAATTTTTAATGGAGTACAGGGCCTTTAAAAAAAACTACTATTGATAACTATAATTTTAAATTTTAAATACGATTATCAATAATGGGTCCTATTTATCGGTATTTTGTCATCAAATAGTGATTCAAATAGCAATAGGAAACAGTGATAAAAATGCGGTTTCGTGACAACGGTGATAGAGACTTTAATGTCCCGGATTTTGCGAATGATTTCTACGCCACTTGTTTTGATGCTGTAGTGGAACAAATACTCACGCACGCGTAGCATCGTTTGGTCAGGCCCTACAATCCGTTCTAAATTAATAATTTGAGCCAAAAGACGTCATTATTTCGTGGTATAATTGATGATTTTTTTTTTTTTAAAAAAATTCCATAGATATTCCGCAGTGGTAGTATTTTGTTTTCGTTAACGTTGTTGGCACACCTGCATGTTAGTTATATCGTAATGTAGCCCAACCTCGCAACTATACCGATTCCGGGTCCGTTACAGATATCATCGCACGTATCTTTCGAGGGCCGTGTCAAAATTTCGCCACTAAAGTCGCGTTTTAATTTGATTTTTACATTATGATAAAATGCGAGACTTGATATTAATATATGCAAACGATAGCGGGACGATGCCCACGCCGCGCGCCGTAGTAAATTACAAAGTTAAATATTGTGTCAATATACTTTGAAATAATTTATTGCTAAGAGCCTAAGACAGCGACGGCTTGCTATAACCATCGCTACACCGTTGTTATCGGAAATTAAAAAATAAATTCGATTAAACTTCGTACCGGCGGTGGTGTGGACGCACTCACCGCGTTCAAACTTCCTAAAAGTTTCTGAAAATCCCGAACCGAACGTTTTTAATATCGCAGTCGGGTTTCGGAATTATTTCTATCGCGTTAAGATTACGCCTAATATATAGGTTCAATATACGTAATATACGAAATCGTCGATCGTAACAATATATAGTTATAGGTAAGCACCAAGTCGGATTTTATTTGTTTTCGACCAGGTGAGTTTAATAACACGCGCATAGACCTAATATCCGCCTAATCCAACCTCGGTAATTTGGATGAAATAATATAAAATTTAAAACAAAAAAATATAATATAATAGCGTTGTCCGTGCACGGGCTGTAAGTTTAGTCGTCGCGAAGACGCGCACAACGAACAATACCTAGTTTTCGTAGAAACGGGTTACTCCACTGTTGGATTGTCTTTTTTGTGTGACGAGCAACGCCAAGTCAAAACTTCGGCACAACTACTACAATATGTATTATCTCCTAACCGTTGTTTCTATCTATCTCGTTCGATATAATATTACAGTTGTCGTACAGTTATAAGCGAGGGTAATTGAATAGACGAACCATTGGTTATTAGATTTACACGATGATACCTAACCGCAAAAATTTGCTGAGGGTTTGACGGATCCGATTTACATTATATTACAACGGGAACAACAGCGTTGTCTAACCCGTGTTTATGATTTAAAGGAGCGTTTTAATTTTCCGTTATTTTTAATACGTGCGTGTGTGTGTGTGTACATTTTTTTCGAATATTCAATTCATTGTCTGTTAACAATTTTTTTTTGTTTTTGTTTTTCGATCTTTTTTTCTTTTACTCCCGTTTATCTACAAAAATACTTAACATAAATACCAGATTAAAAAAAAAAAAAAAAGGAAAACAAAAAAAATGAATAATAATAATTTAGAAAATTGTTTTATCCGTGCGGAAAATTCTAGTCACGTTCGCTTCAATGTCCCTATCATTCGGCACTGCACCGCCATCGTCGTCATACTGAACTACATCGTTTCTTCTGTATGTATATAATAATAATGAAAATATGAAAAAAAAAAAAAAATTTAAAAAAAAAAAAGCCCTCGGATGACTAATGTTCTAAATACGTGCTCGGGACCGATGATTAATTTTAACGTTTAATTTCGAAAGACTGTAGCGGAAAAAAAAATCCACTAAAATTAAAAGTCATTTTCTTCGTTAGGAGTCAACGATATTATTATTATTATTATTATTATAATAGATACACAAGCGTTGATGGAGTACAATAATAATTTATGCTTTAATTATATTGAACCGATTAAAATCCAAACGGTTAAATAAATAAGTGATGTATTATAAAATAAAATAAAGTTTTCAGCCACCCTCATCTGAATCAAAGAATTACCAAATAGCTGCGTATTTATTAACTAAACAATTAATAGTTAAACTAAAAATTAAGTACGTTTTAACTTAACTTTTAACTCGATTTATTTTATATACATTCATTTAATAAATGACGAGTTAAATTGCATCGCATTAGGTTACTTTTAATTGTTTTTAATTTACATGAAATTAAATTTGTAATTTAAACACTAATTGTAATTTGAATTGGTACCATTTGCGTATAGAATAGGTATATTTTTTTTTACTCAATAACGTAGTTCAGAATCAATAAATAAATGGGTATAATTGTATTATTCCCAGAATAATACATAATTGTATTATTCCCGGAATAATATTCTCGTGTTTAATATTGATTATTCTCATAAAAAAAAAAAAATAACAATCAAAAATCCAGATAAAATAACTTTTACTACAATACTAAAATTTGTAAAAAAAAAAATAAACTTAAGTGAATATGTTATTTCTATTTTCAAACTAATTTTTAACATAGCCTTAATGGATTTAAGAATTTCATTTTAACGTGCTAACTCGTTAATTATTTTTTAATAATCTTAACTCAAATTAATTAATATTATTCATTTATTTGCTCAGCATTGTCAAAAAATACAAAACAAAAATCTTCGGACACACGATATTGCCTACCTGCCTAATAGGTTTTGATTCGCCCTCTGAAAGACGGCCCCATTAAGGAGTGTTAGGTGAGCCAGAGGAAGCAATGCTAACGTGGCCCTCCTGGTAAGGTGGAGTCTATAAGAAGAAAAAAATAGTAGCAATTTTAGAAGGTTGGGTATAATAATAGTAATTTAGTTTACAATACGCTGTTTAGTGTATTAAAGACAATGAAAACGAAAAATATTCTTAATGAAGTTCGGAAAAACATTTGCTTAATAAATTTAAATTAAATACTGTATTGATGTTATTAATGTGTAATTAAACAAACGAAATTACTAACTACAATATTTTTATTCTTATGGTTTCAACAAAATATGCTATTATTAATTTAACACTACAACGCGGATAAAAAATTGTAATTCACATAAAACAAAAATAAAATTTCATATAATAGCAATAGATATCAGCTTTAATAGATTCACATCTAAAATATGCACACGTATAAAAATAGTAAAAATGTAGTGAAGGCGTCAATCATCGTTTTTCACTAGATTACAACGAAAACAAAAAACAAAGTAAAAAAATAACTGATACTGAGAATGAAAGCAGCCACTGTTTTAGGTGAGAATTTGGGAAGGTAGAATACATAAGGTTATTTCATTTATATCTGTAAGCAACGATGAACCATTGCTGACAAAGACGATTCCGAGTGCAGTTCGGTAGTATATAATTTGAAGTGCCGTAATTTTTTTTTTGCGATTTTCATTTAAATTTAATTTTAAAACGCTTATAAAAAAAAATTTGACCAACGATTTTGGAAATATGACCACGTCTAGGAATATCCAAAATAATTATTTTTATCAAGTTTTAAATCTTTACGTGTATTTAAAACCGAATAACAGCAAAAAAACCTCCCAAAATTAAAATTTCTTTAAAGCTCAAAAGGGACTTAAAAGTTTTGGCGATGATACCGTATGAAAGTAAATAAAAAAAGTCTTGTGATTTTTCGATTAAATCATTTTTTTTCTGGTAGAAAACGTCGTCCGTGTTTTTATAAAATAATTAAATCGTGAAATTGTATGTTTTTCTACATTTTTTTGCTCACTTAAATGCTTTTATTTTAAAAAGACGTCAAAAATAAAAAAAATGATATCTCTAATGAACCATTTCAAAAAATTGAGCTTTCACGTAAAAATCAGAGCAAGTTTACTAGAAAAAACGTGTCCACAGACTTAAACAAAGAAAAAAAAATAAACATCTTGGTAAAACCAATAGCTCCCTCATTACGCTCGGAATCCAAAATACTATATTACACTTAGTTTTTTTTTTTTTTTAGCTGGTAAGTATGACTTACAATGGACCTCTTCTTGTTTAGTCGAAAAATTAAAATGTCTATAAATAGCTCAACAATTTTAAAAATGTTTTCACATCTAGAAAAAACAAATATGAGATTTCTATTGAAATTTAAAGTCGCTATGTGTATTTTTACTGAATCGTATTGAGAAAAAAAATTAAATCAAAATAATTAAAGAATTATTTTTATAAATTTGTCCGTAGTTTTTATTTATTTTTCGGATTTTATCGTTTATTACAAAACTACCAGAAAAGGTAAAAAACGCATTACTTAGTCAGTATTAAATTAAAAATACAATAAAATAAAAGGTATTTTATCGTTTTTCTATTAGAGCAATATTTATGATAGAAAACATAAGCCGTAAAAATTTTAAATAATGAACTTGATGCGCCGTAATTTGGAAAATCGTATTTTTCGTCCTTTTTTGGTTTATTTCAGTTATTATGAAAATCACTTTAGATATCAGAAAAACGGTATTCTAAATTTTCAAACTACAAGAATAAATCAAAAAATGCCCTCCCCAACGCACCAATCGTTAGAGAAAATTCAAAACCAGAATCCATTTCTGTCGTCGATGATTAGAGCAACTTCGCTCGGAATCTAAAATATTTATTATAAACTATAATAGTTTGTAGAACAAAATAAATTACCTTCAAAATAGGACAGAAAATACAAGAGTAAAATTATGGGACTTTTAAAATTACACCTAATACACTATTAGCGAACATTGAAAAATTGTTTACTATTATATAAGTACAAGTAATGGTTTTTTTTTTTTTTTTTAAATAAGAGATTAACTTTTCGACAGTTTTACATTTAAACGAAAGAAAAAAAAAGTTTTAAAGTGAAACTTTTTAAAAGTATACTCCTCGCGACCACTATCACTATATACCTCTACTCGTAAAATAAGATATACATATATATGTATTTTTTTTATTTTATTTTTTTTTTTTTTTGGTTAACAGATATTTCGGAAAAGTTATAGGTAAAGCCCGCGTGAACTCAAAACGAAATATATATAAATTAGGTATGTGGCGTGGTAAGTATTTTCATTGCATATCTATAATATTATCGTATATATTAAATGGATGAATTTTATCTTCGCGTTCTACAAAGCCGGCGGGATAAGACCTTTATGAAAATCATTGGAATCTATACGGAAATTTATCGTTCCGGACAAAATCCGGGGGGGAGGGGATATTTAAAAAAATGAAATACATTTTTAAAATATATAAATATATGAAGAAAAACAACAGTCTGGCCCGGAGAAATCTATAAGTTGTCTTTTATATTTACAGCCGGTTTCCATTTTGAACCATCACCGTCGGGCAGCATAGAACAGCAATGACAAACGTATAAAAAAAAAACTGATTTAGATTCATTTTATTTCCGAGGAATAAATTACTCCGGCAGATTTTTGTTATTCGTATTTTAACCATTCAAAGTAGTTATAACACACGGAAACAAAACAAAATGTTCATAGTGATCTCGAATTATGAACATATCAGCGAAAAAGTGTGCCGGATTTATACACTTTACAATTCTGACTTAATTTATACAGATACAATAATTAAAGTGTCTATCTGTTTGTCTATTTGTCTCAGCTAATTTCGTAAATGACTGGAATAATTTTAATGGGACTTTCACTACTGTTCAACAGAGTATATTTCCAGGCATATTTCAGATTATTATTATCCCGGAATTCAACCATTTCTAACCATTTGATATTTCATCTTATAATTCGAAAATTGATTCCCTTTTATTTATTTCTATTGGTTTTACTATGATGTGTATTTTTTTTTATCATAGATATTTTTTATCTGTCTATAAACAGCATTTCTCCTTGAAACCTTGTTACGGTCAAAACATGATAAAATACCTTTTTTATTGCATTTTGGCTCTAGTTGGTACTTAAAAAGGTCATTTTTTTAAATTCTCATTAATATTCGAGATAGTGAGTAAAAACTGGGTCTTTTGTTAAAACAGATTAAAAATAAGGTTTTAATAATTGGCAACCGTTTTTTTTTTTTATTTACTTATTATTATTAAATTTTAAATAATAAAGTTTACGTGAACGATTCTTTAATGAAAAAAAAAAAACAAACAGAAATCAAATTTACGTAGTTCCCCGAAAAAAAAATTTTTGTTTAATATTGTGCGTGGGAAAAGCCGGGTGGAACGGCAATCAGCAGAGATAAAATAGAACAATATCGAATATTTAAAACCACGAAAAACGTCTCAATGGGGTAACGAGATGACACTTTTATATGATATTAGTATTATCTATTTTAATTTGCAGGTTGTCACCGGTAACGCCCGCTAGTTTTTAATGACATATTTACATTAATTGAAGACACCTCATCACAACAGTGTTTATAATATAATATATTCGAGTATAAAATATATATAGTACGCAGCAAAGTTGTTTAAGCAAAATTTGCATAGCTACTATAGAATGTTATGTTTTAATTTGTTTCAGGGTTACGAATAGTTGTGTTAGGTGGTAGATACCAACCACGGATTCGGTACGCGTATAGTGGAAATACAGGTATATAATATTACACCGTCTTGGTTAATTCAAAGACCCGAATGAGGTCCACTCGAATCACTCGGGCGATAACTTCTGCAGCGTGTCGGCAAAACTGCAGTTGCTATATTAACGACGGTAGGTCGAGGGTTCGTCATTTAACACTTCGGAGACCTCTTGAATAAGAAAGTAACAATAATATGGCATAACATGTTTGTCTGTTTATAGTAGTCTCTACTGGCGTATACAACTTTAAAACGTGCCAAAATATTATACTATAATAAAATAGCGGCGAGTTAATACGAAAAAATGTGTACTTTTGAAGGTACTCATCGTTATACTTATAAATCATGGGAACGTATTACACAATTATTCTATGAAAAAAAGATAAATCGTTGTGGCCACACGCGAATCGCATATTGCATAGGCCGTTGCAGTTTTTGCCGTGCGGGTCGAAAACACAACAAATCAGTATAGTTTAGTATCGTTTCGAAAAAACAAAGTTGGGCCGGAGCTAGTTAAAAAAATCAGAAGTTGTGTTATGAGTTACTGTCTTAAATAACTTTTACATTAACTAGTTAAAAAAACCTCAAGTGTTAGAGCTCTGTCACGTAGAATTTCTTTCCTGACTAAATGTTGTCGTGTAAAATTGTATGTTTTTTTTTTTATATATATATATAATGAATGATAAGAAATTAAACAAAAAAAGTTGTATCCAAATATTCAAATAATAGTTCTCGAGATTGTTGATAACGTAGAAACAAACAGTGGATTCAGGGGTCGGAAGTTCAAGCCTTCTAAAGGCGCGTCCTTTATAGCGAATATATTTATATATACACATTTTAACGAAGTTATTTACTTCAATAGGAGTATTTAAAATTTGGTATTTATCGTGAATATATGAAATCTAAGTAATAAGAAATGCTTGTTGTCGCAGTTGATTAATAAAACCTCTAAAAAGTACAGCCTTGATACTTTCATCATGCACATACATATTCTCGTCTCCTAATCTTACATAAATTAACCTAACCTGGTTTTATTTGAAGATGTCTGTTGTGATGTACAAAGCTAATAACCATACTTCTCCCGCCATAACAACACAATGACAATCATATTTAAATTCAACAGCAACTCCAATTTAAAAAAAAAAACACACTCTAATTTCCGAGTTTGAGCTCATTGGGTCTAGAGGAAGTCTATACAATTTTTTAAAAATAATGTGAAAAGTAAAATATATAATAAACACAATATACACTTCAGTAGTCTCTATTTTCGAGGGAAAGTTCGAAAAAAAAGTGATAAGAATTTTCCGTTTCAAAAAACTTTATTTGAAACAATTTATGTTACACACAAGTAAGGATATAACTGTACGGGTTAACGCTTACAGTTTCTATACCGGACTACGAAAGAATGTGCGCTTAAAACAGTATCGGGACAACTCGATAGTCAATTTAATAGTACGACGTTAGTCGAACGTTTTCGCGTGTGCACCAAATCTTTCTATAAAGATTTTAAATCGATTCGATGATATGGGAAATATTATTGTACGATATTACGCGTTAGCCTGGCACATCCATGTCGAAACGTTGACTTCAAAATCAACTAGTATAATGCAATACATTATGAACAAATTTGTAACCGTACAAAATTTCTTTGTAACCGTTTTTTAGAACGCCAGAAAATCGGTATTTTACTGGTGGTGCCAGGGTAACGTTACCCTGGCACCACCACTTATAAATAATGACGATTTTAATAATGTGTAATCGTCATAAACTTTCAATGCCAAATTCTGGTATTCTTTACCTCGGGGTTTGGGATCTGTGTCATACGTCTTCCAGTCATTCGGTCTCTACTATTATACTATTTAAAAACTATTGCAGTCTGTGTACTGTTGTACATCGTTACGTACAGAAAAACCACAAATCATACAATTTATTAATTACTCTTTACTAAATACAATTTGTGGTGTCAATAAATAAATACAGTACTGTATTCATAAATTGTAAGGTTTACAACTCCGTCATTTTTATTTTTACTTTTTTCTTAAATCTAATAACTGGGGGTGACACTGGCTGCAGTCATTTCACTTCCCAATACCCATTGCGTAATTGATATTTACAATAAAAGCTCGAGAATACATTTAAGTGGGGGGATATATTCCTGAGAGGCTCTCCACTTAAATTTTTAATTTCAGCATACAACAAGACAAACTTAGCTAACAATTTTTGTGCAATTTGTGACTGTCCTTGCCGTCTTCCTTCTTCACTCTATTTTTTGGACAGCACTAGCACAAGTGCACACGCAGAGAGGTCAAGAATATTGAAATTTCAGCACCGAGAGTTTATCACGATTACATATTGTTATACTTTTCATTATTTATAAGTAGTGCCAGAGTAACGTTACCCTGATAACACTAGTAAGAAAAAAATTGTTTGACGTTTTAGAACGGTTACACATTTTTTTTTTTTTTTGTTAAAAATTGTTTCATTATATTAGTCGGTTTTAAAGTCATCATTTTGACATGGTGGTGCCAGGGCAACACACTTTTAAAAAAGTCCGTTTAATAAATATGTATACATATATAAATATTATTATTTATATTTTCAGCGAGTATAAGTTATACGGTATAGGGTATAAATAAAGACGAATAATTCGGTATGATTTTATTATAATCGTATAGGTGCCGCTGTATGTATAATGTATATACTATATGTATATATATATATATATAATATGCTCTTAAGTGAATCGAATTAATTTGCGACACATGATTATTATACCTATACCTATACTATATTTCAATACATTATTATATTAATTAAAACGCAGCTGGTAATTTATACGCTTAAAATAATTACTATTTACCGTCACCGCGGTTGCACTTTGTGTGTATCGCAATAATACGAATTATTATCTAGCGACTGTTTAGGAAGACATAATAATAATTATTTATAATATTTCAATTTATATGCACGTTTCGCGGCAGACGACATCAATCCCATCCACAGAGACACGCGAACGTAAACAGACGAACGATACGCTTTCGAACCGTGACAGCGAGATGAGGGTATAAGGTATTTTTGGTTTCGTGGTTATTATTTATTCAGAATTACCCTTCCCCCCCAACCCACACCACACGGATTTACAAGAAAAAAAAAACAAAATTCACTATAATCATCATCCAAACGGTTTATTTTTCTTTTTATTGGAAATGTATGGAATTTTTATTGCATTTCACATTTTTATATTACCATTATATGATAGCTAATGATGAAAATTGTCATCTTTTTTTTATTCAGTAGAATAAATCCCGGTCTGTTAGTTTTAATGTTAGAGTGAATCTGTCTATTATAAAACTTAAAAGTAAGAATACTGGTTGTGGTTGTACGTTGGATTTTTCCCGATATTTTAATTTTAAAGCGAAATACGATCATTTTTATATTACAATATTTCATATACTCGTACCTCATTTAAAAATTAAAATATCGAAAACAAATCAACGTACAAACATAGAATATGTTCTTATTTTTTATTTTAAATTTGATAATAGGCCGATTCGTTATAATATTAAAATAAACAATCAGAAATCAGTCCTCTTTAAAGTAAACTTGACATTATCCAATTCTTAACATTATCCGTGTTATAATATATTATAATATTATGAACCGTTTGATAAATTATTACGTGGTCGTTTCGATAAAACGCAAAATAATGATAAACGTGACGGGAAAACTTGATAACGGCTTTTTTTTTAAAAGAATTTGTGTTAATAATCACCACCGCAACGAAACAATTTATCAATTGAAAATTCGTGAAATCATATAAGATTTATGATGTTACTAAAATCCCTTCGGATGTAATACACATTTTTTAAGAAGTTTAACAAAAACGTCGACGTTTAAACATTCGAACGGTCAATTTCATTTAAAAGCGATTACTAACCACTCTAGTAACAAAAATTATTTGAAATTCCAAAACAAAGAAAATCAAACACAAAAAGTTTTTCAAGGATTAGAAAAACACTACTGCATAATATTCAAATAGTATTATTGTTCATTACAATGACATAATAATTACAATTATTTGTTTTTTTTTTTTGTTGGTATTTGTCCTTTAGCTATACTGTACGATGACGACAATAAGCTTACTATACCAGGTACTTACGATAACAAGACGATCTTACGAGATTAACCATCAATTATCCCCAATACGCTAAGTCTTCGTCGTCGTCGTATAGTTCCGTGAGATTACCTAGATTCAAAAGTAAATATCATATACGTAGAGTAGCAGGAAAAACCGAGAGTAATGTCAAAAAACGAAATTTTTTATACCTCCAGTACGTACGCCGTCCCTTCACGGCGGAATCGTATAAATTGTTTTATGAGTTATTAAAAACTATCTGAACCGCGGAGACCGATTCATATAAGTAAATATAGAGATAATCTATCTATAATCACCATTGTTAATTTCTCAAAAAACACAATATTGTATACAAACACAAATTTAAAGACCTCCATCGTTACGTAGGTTTGGAGATTTTGTTACGTCTAACGACGAAAATATAACAGTCGGACGTCGATGAATATTGAACACAAATGAAAACAAAAACAAACATTACGTACGGGTGCAAATCTTTGTGAATACAATTTTAACGCGTTGTAGGCGTGGTAAAGTTGTCTAACAACGGCTATACTGTTTACACGAACTGATTTGGTTAATCGACGGGCGGACGATTGTAGAATAATACAATTATTGAAAACTCGAATTAATTGTTATAATCATTCAACCGCGTGTGAACTGCACTGATAATAAATTAAACGGCGTAATTGAACATTCAACCAATATCCCGACCACCAATATCTAACAGCGAATTTTAGAGGGGGACTTAGAGAGGGATGCTTTTACCAGAAATTTTTCAAATCATTGTTTTTTTTTGCTATGAATTTTCTTATATTTTTATTAAACTAAATATAACAAATTGGATTACGTTATGTAAATAAACTGTTTTTACGAAATCTTAGATACCTATTAATTGTGTAAATTTATTTTGAAATCCAAATGTCTCGGTGTCAAACGTTCTCGCATTTACAACTGTGAGACTCCCTGTACGTATTCATTGGATATTTGAGTTGATTAAAATATCGTATAGCCAATCGTACAGCGGCAGCGAGTAAACACAGCTATGTTACAACCTACCGCATACAAATTATTCGCCGAGTCAATCCGAAACGTTCATACAAATAATATCGTGTGTCAAAATAGTGAACCGTACCTACATTTAAACACGTTGGTGCAGGTTTATTAAATAATTTGTCATTATCAGTGGTTCTATATGATTATTCGAGAATGATTGATCAATCAAAATAGTTCTGACTCTGATCCAATGAAGATACCCATTTGCCGTCTAATATACGACACTACCACAAACGAACGTGTCGGATTTACAAAAAGACCAACGGAGCGCATTAAAATCAGGAAAAAAAAATGATTAAGAATAAAAAAAATTACAACAACGATACTTTACATGCATATAAATAACAAATCTTGCAGTCTTGTTCAAAATAGATACTCGGAATCTATTTAAATAATTCTCAAATACTTTTTTAAGCTAACTTAATAATTAATCCAAGTAAGTGAGCAAAATGAATTTTAAAATATATGATATGAAAATTTAATATTAATCTATTTAAGTACCTATATTATTAGAACTCCATCTACTTTGTTTTATACTGCCAAAATAAAATCAATAAAATGGGCTGTATATTAATTCTGAATTATTCGGAATTATTCGGAATTATAATTTTATCGTTTATCTTAATCATTCCAAAAATATTTTATTGTACTTTCGCTGTATGGTTTTTTTCAAAGCGTTAATATAATAGTATTTATTGTAAGTCTTCCACGGAAGTTCAATTTTTGTCTTATTCGTCACTACATTATCAATTTGGATTTGTCTGACTTCGTTCTCCTCAGTTCATAACGAGAAGAACATCATAAGAATCACGGAATATAAATTATAATATATTATTTTATTACTTTAAATATTAAATAACACCACAGAATTTTCAATTCTTGAGTTAAGAAAAGTATTTATATGGAATTATTTGAAATTCAAATACAAATGTGTCCAAAATTCAAAAATTATTTAAATACATTTACTTAAATACTTTACAAGACTGATAACCAAGAATGATTTTTTATTATGAAGTTAACAATTCCTATTCCGATAGCCTTCCAACGGAATTAGTCGACGAACACATTTTTGTTCGAACCGATTGCGGAAATATGATTTTATATT
>CABPRJ010000491.1:0-125444 GCA_902439185.1 Cinara cedri | reverse complement strand
TTTTTTTTTTTTTTTTTTTTTTTTTTAAATCGTTAAAACATTATTTTATATTATTTATTATTATTACTCATTATTATTATATTGTTTACTACCCATCTTATATGTTACGTCTCTCTTGTATCCCGTTGAAAATACGCTATTTATATTATTATTGTTACTGTTTGCCGTCGATTGTCTAATAAACGCGATCGATTTAAAATTTTTCATCATCCCGTTGCGTGTGTTATTTGTCGTTGTTGTCGTTACGGACAGCCCGCTACCCACATCGTCGGCGGCGCCGCGGTGTTGACGTTTGTTTCGGACCGCATTGGTGGAGCGATAGTGAAATTATCATCTTTTAAACGTCTGATCATTTGATCACGTTGCGCGGGATTTTTCGGAAACAGATCCCGCCCGTAACAACAACAATAATAACAACAACAATAATAATAATAATAATAATAATAATAATAACAACGATAACAACGACGCGAGTCGGATTGGCCGAAAGCGGTCGACAAGGTCAGCCGCACGTCTGCGGTATTTATTATCGTCGTCGTCGTCGTCAGTATTATTGAAGTTCATGTGTTACGGGAGAGGTAGCCGCGAGCCGCGCGTGTGTGTGTGTGTGTGTGTCTGTGTCTGTGCGTGTCTCGTCAGATTGTATAATATCGCCGACCGGCCGACAAAACAATTCAGTGTTTGCCGAGGCCTCGTGGCAGTCGGAAAGTGATTTCTGAGTTCTGGCGTACGGTCGTGTGTGCGCGACCCGCGCGTAGGTTTCGTTCGCATCGGTAATATATTGCCGAACAGGTAGCGAACCTGGAAGGAAACGTTAATATTCCAGTTGGTTTTCCCGGGTGTCGATAATTTTTTTTTTTTTTTTCTCCATCTGTCCGTCTGTCGGTCCGAAGTAATTAAATACGTACGGAAGCAAACGCGCAAGAACCGCCGCATTTAAAAATCTATACGTGTGTATCCCAACGAACAAATAATAATATCGTTGTCGCGCCGAAGACAAAACGATATTACCGAGGTAAGCTTTTTTTTGTTTTTTTGTTTTTTTTTTTCTGTCTAAATACACGGCGAAACACGCCGATACGCGCGAGCGATATTTGCGCCGGTGTACGGGGAAACACTTGCTAGAACCGCAGAACGAACGACGGAAATATCGTTTGAATATCAACGGTTAGAATCCATCGGCCACGTGTGTTTACGAGAAAATAAAAACGAAATCAAGTAAGTGCGTGTAGGCAACTTGTATAAATACGGGGGGGGGCGGGGAACTCCCCCGCCGTTTAAAGTACACCGCGCTTTTCACGGTCCAACTTTGTGCCTCCCGCAAACTACACATGTTATTATAATATGAACGTGTCGATACGATTCGGGAATTCCTGTTGGTTGATCGAAACCCGTTGCTCGGTTTTTCGATTGTGTCGACAAAACACGCTCTGTTATTGAAATTGAACGCGATTCATTTTACAAACCGGTTTTGAACTTTGATTTTGAACAGGTTTAAACAGTGCTAAATCCGACGGGCGCCAGTCGGCATTTTAACGCGGTCCACCACATTGCCCTGGCCGCTATTATTTGAACGTGGCGGGATCCAAAGTTGTAACGTCCCGTTCGTGCATCTCCCACGCGTTACAACTGCAAAAGGCAAACGCGATAATTTTATCATACCAAAATCGTGTTCCCGTCATCATTTAGTGATATCTAATATTGTGCGTGTAACCGATAGGTGTATAGGAGGTGTACTCGCGAAACGGTTGTTCGGAACAAATCGAAATTACGCCATCGCTAGATATAATATAATATTAAAACATTTGATAATCGTTGTTATCGCGTGACGTGTGCGCGCCGACGACTTACGTGATTCGGCTTGTACGCACGATAATAATAATCGGTCCAAACGAAGGCGATGTTATCGGAATTAATTAAAATGGCCTTATTATGCTGCGTCTTGTTGTACCTATTATCGGCAATTTTTGTTCGGAACGTTTTTTGTTTATTCTACCTCGTTCATCTCTCGTTCGTAACTGATAAACAAATGGTCAGTATTAGACTGTTTTGATTTTTAACTTTTTCTGTTTATTCGAATTAACACTGGAAATTGCTTTCTTGTGGTGTCATGTGATTCAGTTGAAAGTATCGTTATTTTCCTATATGTAGTTTAAATGGAAAAACTAAATATGCGACGAGCAAATATTTTTTTGGTGTAAGTTCGAGGCCAAATGGAAGAAATCTCCAGTCTAAGTTCGAAAAAAAAAAAGTTAAAAATTAATACAGCCTAATAAGTACACAAGTGTGTAGTCCGTTTAAAACGAGATGGATATGATTTAGTGAACCTGCAATATTATGGTTTTTTTTTTTT
Source organism: Cinara cedri (assembly GCA_902439185.1). Taxonomy (NCBI): domain Eukaryota; kingdom Metazoa; phylum Arthropoda; class Insecta; order Hemiptera; family Aphididae; genus Cinara; species Cinara cedri. The sequence goes on along the minus strand of CABPRJ010000491.1, from coordinate 123,091 downwards.
TTTTTGTCAGACATCACAGTATGGCCTGGTAATATTATAAAATCAGGCCGACTAGACATCTTGGTAACTATACAATTGGGGATGGAGCGGCCGGCCCGGAAATAGTAATTTTCCACATGGCCCGGATTGTATTACGACCTCATATTTTACTTATTCGTGTAGTATTTTTACTTTTAAACTTAGTAAAAAGTCACGCCGAAACACTATTCCTTAAATATTTCAGTTCCTATTAAGTTTTTTTCGTACATGCATTTTCGTTTCAAACATCTCATTAGAATCTATATAATATCATGTACGTAATATCCAATATCGTCTGTATCGATAAAATTGCTTTTCTACGTTTTTCGGGCGAAACTACTCCGCTGATCTTCGGCCCCTGTCTCGAGTAAAAACGTATATGTAGTACTCCCGAATTCAAAATCCTGGCTTCGCCGCCGGTTCGAATTAAAAATCGAGGACAATTTCGTTCAATAAGTGCGCGTGTTTTACTAGGCGGCCTGGATAAATTAGTAATAAGTGATACAAGTAAAACTAGCTCAATTTTGATTTTAGAGTAAAAGTATCTGTCATGAAATAATTTTCAGAGAACAGTATTTTGGATGGAATGTCACAGGTGTTTTTCGTATTGTGAACTACCAAAAAAGTCTCGAAAATAGTTAAAAAAAAAAAAAAAAGAAAGTTTTTTTTATCTTTTATATCGAGCTGGATATTTTGAATAATTAGTTTTATTCATTCCCCGTAAGCGTTGTTTCCGCGTGTTACCCGGTAGTTGGATCGAGACAGTAGATGCGCGGGTATAACGTCCTCTTAAACGCAGCGAAAGAAAATATTAGGCGCACTAAAATATTATTTACCGCACTGTCGGTTGTATTACTTCCGTCCGCTTAACGACGTGCCGTGTCCAATATGCTGTCCGGTCGTTAAAAACTCAAAATTACGCCGTTTCGCGTGTTGTTTTGTTTTATAAGTGGGCGTTTAGAAAATCGTGTAGATTAATTCCCATACGACAATATTATCATCGGTGTCAAAGAAGGACAATGGGCATAGGCAAAAGCGTATTTATTTATGTGTTTAGAATTGCGTAGTTTCTGTTTCAAATCTGCGAATGCCTACTAACCCGCATATTGTCGTGCAGACGTAAACGAAAACGTCATTGCCGTAGAAATTTCTCGTTTTTCCCCGCGTTTGCTCCCCCCCCCGCCCGTGTTTTTCTCGATTATCAACAGGAACCCGTGATGAAAATCAAAAAAAAAAAAAATGTTTTCTCCTCGGTGCACCGATGATCGGGATACGATTCGTTTTCGAAACACAGGCTACACCACAGGTGCCACTAGACCGCCAATTTTGGGAATGTTAAAATTATGTACACATCAAACACCCCCTAAAGGGCTATGCTCCCACAGTCCCCTTTACGCGACTTTTACAATAGTCGCAATTACGCCTTTCATTTATAATTTTGTACTTACAAATACGTCATAACTATTTTAACATTAGTTTTCGTACACGCGCACGTACAGTATCTGTATATACATTTAGGAAACTTATATTTTGTTCTGCTCGTTATCAATTATGAAATACATGGATAGAGTATTTAGTCGTCACTGTGAAAATGCCGATCGGGGTTTATTGCTGGTGCTAATTTTGAACTCGGGAGCGCCAAAAACCACCAAGTTGCGCCTTCGGGGCTATACACTCGACAGAAAACCCGAGCAATATTTCTGGTGGGAGAGGCGTTCGGAAAAAGAAAGAAACACGCCTCACGTAGCAAAACCGGTGTAATACGCAACTGCTGAATTATTAATGCAGGTATATATTTTTTCAACTGTTTACGTTTTCTAAATTAAACATTTTCGCGTTTGTTTTCGACGTTCGGAAAACATCGTAGAAAACCGCACGACGAACAGTGAAACAAATTATTAATTAGCTTAACGGCTGTTTAATTCGCCGGCCCCGCGTAGGCCCCGGACTCATTTGCCCCGTCGTCGTTTTTATCCCACGCGCGATTATCGGGGCCGACCGGTCTCGTAAATTCTCTCTCGGTCGTCCTGCACGTCTGCTCATCCCCGTCACCGTGGTCGTTTCTTCGTTCACTCCATCGGGTCGTGCCTCCGCCGTACACTCGGTATATTACAGGGGAATTTTTTTTTTTTTTTTCAAACTGGAACGTAAAATCGTTTTCACATTTGCGTTTGCAATTTTCATTTTACAATATTGCGTTCGTCGTTATACTTATTATTGTCGGTTTACGACCTGAATTAACGCGTAGATTGGTGGCGGCGGATATTTTCGTTCGCGTGCAATAATGTTAAATTTCGACGTACAAGTGCATACTTATGCATAATATTAGGCGCATATTAATTATCCAATTAGTTTATTACAAATATGCGGGTTTCCCGGTTTTTTTTTTACATGAGAATTACATATGTATGCAATGCGCACACAGGTATCTCCATATACTTCCATATTTAGTGCTGTGCCAAACCGTCTAAATCGTCGGGCACGTTTTATTTATTTATTTACACAATTACTATATTGTATTATAATATAATACGTTATTTTCTAATAAAAACTACGCGTTTCGGGCGTTTTTTAGTTAGATACGGATAATATTATGGCGGAAACCGTATCCGGCGTATCGCATACGGTTATTACGTTTGTTATTTAGTCGAATTCAATAATAGCGCATACTACGCGCGGCGTGTATAGACGTTAAAAATCATCAGAAACAACAAGGGAATTGTCTTTTTTTTTTTTTTTGCGAAACGACACGGAGGTGTCGAGGTCGGCTCCATGACCTTTAGATAGTCGGTAGTTATATAGTACCAATACTAACTCGTATATAATGTAATGTTATGTCTGCGCGCGTATATATTTTGTATATTATTTTCTATCCCGTACGTTTTTATCTGTTTAGCCTGTTGCTCGTTTGCTGCAAAAAAAAAAAACTTGAACCTTGAAATTATTTTAGATATCGAAACCCACTGCTCGTACCTACCTGTATATAACTCATCGGATAACGTTATTTATAATAACACGCCATGTTGTATTATTATTTTAATTTATATTTACCGACAATTTTGTTGTTTTTTTTTTTTTTTTTTATTTTATTATATAACTTAAATGAGTTTATATAAAACAAATAAATAAAGATTATTGATACCCAAAGGTTTGATCGCGGACCTACGATTTTCTCGGAGAATCTTTCAGCGAATTTGATTTCGGTGTTTTTTCAATCGTTATAATATTAATACGTGGAATCGTTTTATTTTAACGCCGTTTTCGATTCGTCGCCCCGAGTCCTATAGTACCGTTAAACGAGTAAACACGTTTAACACTAACTCGTTGAACTGATTGAACGGTTAAAACAAAGATCCGGACGGAGGGTATTTTTTTTAATAATGTCGACGTGCGTGGCACACTCATATCGCGGATTTACCGTTTATGAATACTTGTAACAGTGTGTGTATAAGTTTTGTCCGGGCGAGGGGTAGGGAAGGGTTGTTAATTTATCATCTAAAACTGGATATAAAGTTCATTACTTACTCTTTTATACCCCTTCGGTCTAAATTTTAAACTGTTATAGCCACTCGCAACTCATAAACGGTAAATCCGATAATATGGAGTATGTTACGCGTGTCAAAATCGTTCATTTTCTTCATTACAAGGAAAACTTGGAACCGTGGATAAGTTTTATATTTAATTATGTTGTTGTGACAATGGAAACTACAGCGTCACGTTTTTCGCGTTGCAATAAAAGTGTCAACTGACGTTCACTCCGAAAACATATCCGCGTTAATATTTTCTATTCAGTTCTGTGTTTAGAAGGGAGGGGGCTCATATTATTTGAAAATCGAAAGCGTGTATGTACTCGTTTTAAGTATACAGAGGGTTGTAATAATTTACGAGGGTAAATGAATGAAAATGTTAATGAAATAAAGCTTAAAAGATTCCGTATAATGATTGGAAAAAAAAAAAAAATACGAAAATTGAATTCACCTAAAACTCCGAGAAACTCCACTGGGTTAAGTTAGGTTCACTCTTCGCTGACTCATGATAAATGAATCGCTTTGTATATGTTTCGATTTTTCAAATATTTACTAAACGCGCTCACAGACTCATAGAATACAACTGCATAAAGTCGTGGAGCGAATAAATATAATGCATTATAAATGGTCGATGCAATGTTTTTGTCAGAGTATTACCATCAATTTAATCGATTTCGGCTATTATTAATAATTAATGTGTCAATAATCTTATTATCGTCTTATCTTATCAAATTCAAGATCTAACAAACTTCACGCTATCCACGGTCAAATTTTTCACGCGATAAGTATGTATAAGTACTTATTTTTTCCGAAAACGACTTACGCATAAACTTTTTGATATCGTATATTATACTAAAATGTTACATTGTTTTTATTTTCGTCTCTTCTGTTTAGAGGCGAAAAAAACTGAATGGTTTTTTTTTTATGTTAAAAATCCCATTTAAAAAAATTAAGTAGATTTATATTAAGTACATTTGGTTTTAAAATTTTTAATTTCCGTCCTATATTTGACGAGATATTCCATTTTTAAGTTTGTCGTTTTGTCGGTAATGGGACACTATTTAAACGCCAATCGCTGCAGTTCTTACACACAAATGACGCTCCATTACTATTTCCACCTAATTACAAAACTGCAAACTCATCTCGTCAACGGGTTAACGGAAATTACAAATTTCAACACCCAACATTTATTTAAACTGAAACTTCGTCTGTTTATGGAATTTATAATATAGGCCGCCTATTGAAAATGAAAAGTCTATAGTGGTGTCACCCTGAAATATAACGGTGAAATAAGTAAGGACAACGTAATATTTTAGAGTATATGATAACAAAAAGTTTTTTTTTATACAAGTTATATTCTTTTAGTATATTTCATTAAAAATTTGACTTACATTTGGCAAACCTGTATGTTAATATTATAGTCGGTAGTTGTTTTTAGGTCACAATTTTAGGCCAATTTATTATAATAATAATTGTATAGGTTTGTACATATACCAATTATGTTTACAGTAAAAAACGTACTTGTATTTAATTAAAATTATTTTATAATAATCTATGTAGCGGATCTCAGATATTCACAATTTTACACAAATTATTTATATAAACTCCAAATGGTTAAATTTTTTAACGAGCAATGAAATAATAATCTTTATTATTGCTACTAATCTACTATTATATCTATTATTGCTACTAGTATCATTAACGAGATGATTAAGATCCTATTTATGTTTTTAGTATACAGAAAAAAAAAAAAAAAATGTTCACAATTTAATGTTCTATTGTTCAATGCAAAGTTGATTATAGGAGGCATGGTGTGTACGAGAATAATATGTATACGGTGTACTTATTATAGCTGTTGTTGCTGAATCGCACGCCGGAATCGCTTACATAGTTTTTTAATTGTTTCGCATACATAGGCGGGTATAATATACGTTTTTACAATTTAATTCCAAAAACGTTATAAAATTAAATTTAAATTTTCGTTGTTTTCAATAATTAGGTACCTGCCTACCTATAATGTCGGCGTTTTCACGTTTTATCGAAATTATAATATCCAATATATTGTGAATGTATTGAGTAAGGCGTGAATAATTGTGTTTCAGTTAGTACTCTGGTACTTCTGTCAATAACAGTTAGGTATGTGTAATCCGCCGACAATCTCGTACAGGTATTTTTGGTTTTATTATGCCGTCATTTCATGTATAATATTTAAAACCACGGCATGACTCATCTATATAAACAACAATGCAAATGACATGTCTAATAATTTGGTTTTGCTATGGTGTTTTTTTTTCTCCGGTTAACAATTTTTCTAACTGAAAGTACCAAACTTTTATCTAGTTGTTGTTCAGGGGATTTTCGAGCTATTTATATATAGGTATTCGACATGTTCGAGGTTTTTTTTTTGGTTTTAAGCCGATAAAATCGTTTCAGCCGAGCAGAAATGTATGTAAATTGAACGTAAACAAGTATAAACAAGTTGATAAAAAAAAAAAATATTTGAATTTAATGTTTTATTTTTTTTTATATTTATATAGTTTTAAAAGTTATGTTATACTATTAAAATAAGAATAATTATTCGGACCATATAAGTATGTTAGCTGCGAACGGGCACTTTCGAATATTTTATGTATCTATAGGTAGTTTTCGGTAGTTTGAAATATTTCATTCGAAAAGTTTTTATTCGGTCATGAGAAAAATTATTTAAATTATTTTTATTCGGATATTGGACAAACTTTATTCGATAAGTTTTTATTTCGGTATTCTTCCCCCTCATATTATCAAAATATTTATATTTACATAAAAACAATTCGAATAAACGTTACGGTCGATAGGGGTACTACGTACAAAACAGTAGATCTTCCACTACCTACTTTCGGTTGAACAGGATTTGCAAATAATCTACGAAATACTACTTGCAGAGCGCCGTGCCTGCACACAAATTATACGCAATGATATTTTTGGAATATTATTATTATTTTAGATTCTGAGTGGAGCGAGGAATGTATTGGTTTTAAAATGTTTATTTTTTTTAAAATTATTTTTTATGTGAACATTTTTTCTACCAGAAAGCATACTCCGATTATCAAGTATAGCATCTATTCTAAAAGGAAAAGTTCTATGGATGGTATTTTAGACAGGTAATTTTTTGAAATTCTCATTAATATTCGAAATAATGAAGAAAACCTCGGTCTTTAAGTTAAAAAAGTTAAATTATATTAACTTATTATAAAATATTATATTTTATTATAGGTACATCTTATTAGTATAGAAACAGTGATATATTTAATTATTTATTATATTATTGTATTGACTGATATAAATAAGAAAAAATTTTAAGTATAGATATACAATTTTTTTTTTTTAATGTGAATGTTAATTTTTGAAATTTGTAGTTAGTGTTTTCCTTCGAATTTTGATTTGATACTTTGGTGGTCCGATTAATAAATGATTGTGTGTCGTATTTGGTCACCACTGAAAGAGGTAATAACTATTCGATAGTGCCCATAATTAACCTAAAGTAACATATTAAGCTAATAGTCTATATATTGTACAAATTGTATTAACATTATTATATTTTTAATAGATTTGTATAATATTACACGCACAGTATAGAAGTTAAAATTTCAACAAAATATTAGGTATGTATTTATAATTAATGACAATATAATAATAATAACGAGACGAGTTTATCGTTTTTTTTTTTTTATTTAGTGATTTGTTCCAAGTATAAATTCTATGGTCTGCAGATTAAGAAGAAAATTTTACTCGTATATGGAATAGGTACCTATTTTGATTAAACTAAAATTTAACGCATCTCATCAATATACAGAGAAATCTATTCGTTAACAAAAGCTTAAAACGTTTAATTTTCTCTTACGGCATTATCGATTTGCACTCCGGGGAGAATACTCATTGAATTAATGTATCGTGTTTCACATTCGATTTAATTGCACACTATATATAGTGCGAGTGTAAATATTACTATGAACCGTTTTTTTTAACCCGAAGGGTATCGTTACATTAATAATATATCCTGCGATAATAACAGAACAATGTGTAAAATTCAAACGCGTTCAAACGTTAAAATATTAATTAAAAACAAAAAATAAAAAAAATACCTATACAGTTCACATACTATGGTCTGTATTAATGCCCGTCGGAAGTATAATATATAGTTTTACATTTTAAAACTCAATTCGTATTGTCGTGTTCGATATCAAAACCCTAGGGTCGTGAAATTGTTGCACTAGTCAAATCGAAAATTCTATTGTATAGCGTATAGGTATTGTCATAATAATAATAATAATCATCATATATTATTGTAGTAGCCACACTATATACCGCGGGTCTTAGTAAATACATTTTGTCGAGTGCATATATTCTGGCAAAAAAAAAAAAAAAAATCAACATTGAATTGGCTCGTCATATTTTTTAAAAATCGATAATTTTGAAAATGACATTTATAATTGATGAGGCTATTATATATGATGATCATCATCATCATCGTGCTTCTTTAAATGATATCGATTCGAACCAATCATTGAGAATGTAAACAAAGCGCGCTTTAATTAACATAATAATGAATTGGCAACTTTTGAAGTGAAAATATTATATTATCTACCTAATATGCGTATATATAAATAATGTCGATGAGACGTGCATTGACGCCAAACTTCTCGCCGTTTTAGGTGTTTAATCAAAAGTAAAAAACATTCTGTATGGTGTGCGCCGTTCCATGCGGAATAGTGCGGAATGTGCGCTAAAATAATAACACTTAATGATATGCAGTTTTCACGTGTTTGTATGTTCAACTATCTATTATAAACAATAAGGAGTTTTACAACGAAATGCAGAATAAATTTACTTTTTTTTTTTTTACAAAATGTTCGTGTTGAAATGTACACTATAATTATATTGAATTATTATAATAATTTTAAAATCTGGATAGGTGCCTACCTACTACAGACGATTTAGAATCGTGTAAAACGTAATTCTTTTTGTGAATATTAATTCGTTTAAGGTTTCCGTCGACATAACTGGAAGCTTTAGGATTTAGGTATTAAAGACTTGAAAGTTAAAATGCATTTTTTACACTCGTTTCAATTCTAAATTATATATCACAATAACGTGTTATTAATTATTAACATTAAAAATTCGATTTATTCCTTTAATCAGCGGTGACCAACTTTTTTTTACAGAGGTCCCAGAATTAAAACTTTTACTTGTAAATTAATAGAATATTATATTTTATCGTTGGTACAGCTTTATATAGGTAGGTACAGTGATATATTTAATTATTTATTATGTATTAATTGTTATAAACGAGAAAAAAATGTAAATTATGAACATGTCTATTTTTTTTAATGTGAGTATGTTAATTTTTAAAATTTGAAGTTATTATTATTTTTTTTTTTCAATTTTGATTTTAAACTTTGGTGGACCAATTAATAAATTATCGCGGTCCGGATTTAGCCAGCGGGCCGTAGTCGGTCACCACTTCCTTAAATTATATAGCACAATTTTGTAATCGATAATATATTTAGACTTTATACGGTGCAGAGGTTGCCTACCAATAAAGATATCGGCAATTTACTCGATAACCTATTACACATTTTTAAATGACTAAATAAATGTTTTGTAATAACGTATTATCGTAAAATATATTCTGCAGGTTCCATTTTGTTATAATGATTTTTTAGATAAACTACATTTTAATATAATTTAGCTTTTGAATTCCAATGACCCGATAACGCTATTATTTTTTTGTACTCCTATGAATTATTCGATTTTATCAAAATATATTATTATTCTAAATTTCGTTCTCATACAGCAAAGTATGTTATGACGCAAATGAATCGTGTCTTGGCTTGTAAATAAACTGTCGATGATCTGAAAAGCAATATTATTATATTGATATGGCCATGTGAATGCCTAATGAGTAGAAGTAAAAGTCATCGAGTAAGGAAATAAATAATAAAATAAGTCGATTTTATTCATAGATACAGCTCGTTTTTTTATTTTAAACACGTTTCTATTTTCTTTATTAAATTAACACTGCGCGCGAACAATAAGAACTCGTAAATTTATTACACGAAGCGTTGTTCTGCATGATTATTATTATTATTATTTTTTTTTTATGAGGGTATCATAACGGATTGTAGAAACGGTCACACGAAAATATTATTTTAGTCAACAAATGTATATACAATGTACGTATACACACAGGAATGGAAAAATAATAATAAAATATGAGTTAGGTAGGTACAGATTTGAAGTTTCGAGTATTGTCGTATCGATTTCATTTCTTTTGAAAGCTCGGAGTAAAATAGAGTAGTATATATCAAATATATTTTGAAATTCGAACCACACTATATAATTACCTATCACGTTTGAAAAACAGTTCCGTCTGCGTGAAACTCGGAATTGAAATTTAAACGCTTCGTTTACATTTAACATTTTCTCACTGCTTTTACAAGAGCATTGACCTGGGATACTTTAATAAAATATCTTTACAATATGTTTTGTATGAAATTATTTTTTATAAAAACAAATAAATAATTAAATACCTATATAAGTTAATTAAATCTGCATCGTTATTATTTTATATTCAAAAATGTTCTAGACTTAAACCCATATACGAATTCAAAATCGCTACACACCTAATAATAAATCACCTATAAAAATTAATAGTACAAGTAGATATCTAGGTATCTAGGTAATTACTTTTAATAGTTACTTCCTCGACAAACATCTGTGGACGTCATTGTTGACACGTAAAAAAAAAACTGGGTTAAAGTTTACTTATGATGATAACATATTAACCCAATAGGAATATTTTAATACAAGTACTATAATAAAAAATAAAAATAATGTCTCGGATATTTCCTGTGTAAACATTAAAATTTGAAAAACAAATATAATATGTCTATTACACAATTAAATAAATCCATTTAAATCTGTTATCGATTATTGTTCGTTATATCTTAGACATTTTAAACAAATTAACGTTTAAGAAACCTAATATTCGCGTGGGCTGAAAATATACATTTATGTGCCATCAAAACAATTTTTCTGTCAGGATTATTTATTGCCGTTTTCTATGAGAGTGTGATCATTATTTTGAGTTGAATAATTTTTTTGATTTCCGTCAAAATTGTGATATTGGTACGATTTTAAAATAATAAATAAATATAATATCTATATAAGTTTACAGTGGCGTGTTTATGACTTCACCTCAGGGAGCGATATTAAGGGAGGTTAACTAAAAAATAAATTGTATATAACAATTGGTAGAACAAACCACATTTCAATTTCAAAATAAAATCTATATTTCCTTTTTTGTATATTTGCAAATCCATCACTGATATCATCAACATTTAATGCAATTGATTTAATAATTGATTTAAGCAATATGAAACCCGTTTTTGATCTCAGCCAAATATTTAACCTATAAACAGAAGAATAAAAGTAGCAGATATGATTAATATAAGGATATAAATAATAAGAAAATATTAAGTCAAAAAGTGGATGTTAGGAAAATAGTAACTAAAAAGAAAAAGGAGAGAACAATTATACATTCTATTATTATTAAAAAAAAAAATGTAAAACTTAGACCGAAATAGTAAGGAAGGGTAATAAATTGCATATCAATTTTCAGATGATAGCTCTTCACTGTTTTTAATTTAGAAAGTATATATAATATTAATATTATACATTTAACAATGTCTAGATTTTTTTTTTTTTTTTTATATCAGGTTTAAAAATGATGTGGACATATTTCATACGATGGGTGAACGATTGTTGTATAGGTTGAGAAGTTGGGAAGATAGGATATAAAGGAGAATTTTATGTATATCTGTACAAACGATTACCTAATTTTTGCAATGAAAAAAATCATATAAAGTCATATTCTCCGCTCAGAATTTAAAAGTAAATTTTACTAATTAAGCATTTAAAAAATTTATCACATTCCGAAAAATAAAGAAACTTTTTTTAAGTTTATTAAATAGTATAGCATAGTATTAAAAAGATCTAAATATTAGTAATTTTTATTGAAATAACTTCTAAGCGCTGAAAAGCTGAAAAACGGAGGTGATATTATCATTCGTGGGCCGTGATTATAATGTTATCTGTTATCAACACGAATATCTCCAGAAAACAATAACGAACATTTTTCTTATATGAAAAAAATTGATTATTTACTTATTGATTAAATTTGGTAACGCTTATAAGTTCAACAAACATAAAACACGATTTGCAAATATATCTCGGAGGAAGGAAACGATCGCCCCATATATCGTTTCCCGCCCTCAAATACGCCACTGTAAATTCAAAGCTCTGGAATCCGTGATGAAATAATAATTATTATACAATATTTTTTCACATTTACAATTTACTCATCATGTTTTGTAATTTCAGGTTAATAATTATTGTTTTGTAGACGGCAGTTCCGTGTGAGAGTGAGAACAATATTTTATTCACCGCAAAGTAAATCCGCGCGATACGTTTCGATTAGATATAATAAAATAACTGAAATGTATAATGTATAGGTTAGTATTATAATCTACAGTTGCAAAATATCGTCATTGAACATCACCATTAACGGTATAAATCGTAAATGACGGTTCTATTCGGATAATATTAATAATTCGTGTAATTTAATAAATTACGTATAAAAATGTTTAACACTATTTAATATGTTAATTCGATAATTTAATCTAAAACTACAAATGCATAATATACGTATCTATATACAATGCGAATAGATATAGACACACGAAATAATAATTTAATTTTAACCTAATTTTTGACCAATGGCCTCAGTAAAGTGTTTTTAATCTATGCAAACGTTATTATATATTATTATACCGAAAAACTCGCTATACCTACGTCGTATAATAATAATAATAATAATATGTTTATATTAATGCAATAATGTGTGTACACTCATCAAACAAAATTATTTTTTTTTTCTTAACTACAAAAACAATCGCTTTAGCTGCGTATTGTCCGTTTATAATAATAATATTATTATTAGTATGCGTTCGTTCTCACTTCTCACACGTCTTCGATATATTTGACGTGTTTGGTTGTATTATACAGGTAGTTTAGTGGCCGCGATCAAAGTTTATACGTATACGCGTGAAATGAAACCGTCCTCGTTTTAATCCGATATTGTAATATTGTTACAATAATAATCGAGAGTAGATTCTATTGTAACTATCCACTTTATATAAGATTGTTGTGAAGTATACCTACTTAAGTACCTATACTCTTACACACTGCTTAAGTCAATTGACGGGTGCATATAAAAAATAATAAAAACACAAATGTAAATACTTTAAATTTTACATATTATACGCAATTATTATATAATCTATTTAATATAAACGGACTAGGTACCTGATTTTAAAACGTTTTATACCGAAAGTTATAGATAATCATTTTTATAGGATATTATTTTTTACTTAGAATATGATCGTATTGATATGTTTTTTATTTTTTTATTTTAGTGACGGACTACAAGAGTCCGAAATACGCTCATTCACTTTTGACAACGGTATATTGGCTTGCATGCAACGCGACTCTATGACTACGGTACAAGGTATGATGATGTCATAATATATTGTAATAGTATTATCAACTATATTATCAATAGTATTTATATTTAAAACGATAACTTTCCAAAAAATAAAAATTTTAAATTTTACAAACAGCATTGAATGTATACTTTAAATGTTTAAATGATAATTATATTATACGTATGTATATCTGTGGGCCTGTGACTTGTGGAATCCTAACGTAAAGCCCATAATTATTGTAGTACATTATTTATTTTAAACATCGGATCTTCTTGCACCAAGTCACAGATAAATAAACACAGGGTGATCAATCTATCACATTATCAGTATCAACATTTTTCGGAATTTCTTTTAAAGAAAATCTAAAAAACAAACTACTGTATTTTTGGGGGTAAAACCACCAACTACTTTTGATTTTAAAATGGCAGCCTATAGTAGAAATTCTATAAATAGACGGAGTATCAGTTAAAATAAATTTCAACTACTTTCCGAGATAATGAGAGTCTTACGAAAGATTGCTCACTTTGTTTAATCTAAAACTTCAAAAAATAATTTCTGACCATCGAAAATATCATAAGAAAAAATCAAAATAGAAGTTTTGAAATTGAGTTCATATTAGGCATACCTATTGTTTTGTTACCAAGACATAATGAGATTTTTTTTTAAATTGTTTTATTAAGAAAGCAACACATGTCCTATGATATATTATAATAAGCTAAAAAAAATAAAAATAAATACTTTCGCGCATGGTAATATTTGTAATTAATGCAATACTATTATGCATCTAGGGATTTACAATAATATCATATTTATATGTGTATGTATTTTAACGAGACAGCTCGTATTTTGTTCGAGTCGTCGTCGGTTTTATTTACCGTAGAAACTGCGTGCGCCCTCCCTGCCCGTTCTGTAAACGCATATATCTACGACGTTTTCGATTTTTTAAGTTTTTTTTTTTTTTTTCATTTCTTTTCTCTTCTCTAAACGCCAAGAGCTTTTATACGGGGCGCGCGCGTTCGTGTGTTCCCGCGTTCCGTGCGAATAAACAAAGCGACCTCTCTTTACTGAAGTACACGTACATTATATATATATATATATATATATATATACTGCATTATAGATACACTTAAAATTTATATGAGTGCATATTGCATATTATACGTATAATATACGAGAGTTTGTTGTGGTATTGTAAATTACGTGGCTCGGGGAAACGTATATTTCCTTTCGGTCGGATAGGCACCTGCAGTGTATTATATATTATACATACGCGTATATTATAGGTACTCGTGGTGTGTGTGCAGAATCAATTTTCATTATATTATACTACCGTGTGTGGGTACCTACTCATATTTTGTCTTTGACAATTATTATTACATCGACGATAGGCAGGTACCCAAGGTAAATTACGATGCGCGTATATGATGTATAATATAACGTCAATAATGAAATTTATACACATTTACGGACCGTGGCTATTAGTTTCGAATATATTACTAAAATATATACATAATACAATTTACGAATAATACATTAATATTATATTACATGTACCATTAAACTTGTTTTCGGAAATTCATAATAAACTCAAAATCGATACGTCAGGCTAGGGGATTTGTATATTATCATAAGTAATATTATATTAAGTATACCGCGGTATATTGTCATATTCATAATACAATTCTGCAAACGCCGACACATCGTTCAATCATAAAGCAGCAGGATTATAATATTATAATATAGGTATTTGAATGCGATTTTATTTAATAATTATTATTAATCTAAATTGCTAAATCGCGGTTCTGGAAAATTCAAGTTTGATTATTTTTTTAAATTAAATATTATTATATATTGTATTCTCGTAACAAATTACACAAACAATACGAATACCTAATTAATCCTTTAATATTCTAATCAGTTTTCAGGTAAAATGTATTTTGAATTCCCTCGAATCCCATCATAATATACGGTACGCAGATTATCACATATAACCGATATTGGTTTATTCAGTTTTTTTAAATATAATTTACATTATTTACCGTTCGTTTTTTCCTTGTGTTTTACAACTGATGACCGAAATTGAGAGTTACTATCAAAAAATATGACTACCTATATAATATAATATCTTCGATTTCAGAAAAGATGGGCTTAAAGTTAATTATCGGCATCTTTATTTTTTTATAATTTTATCTTATCTAATTGTTTTTTCCTGTATTTTTTGTCCATTGTATGTATATGTATTTTTAAAACTATTATGTGTGTAGTGTATTAGTGTATTATTTATAATATATTCTTATATTGAAGTAATTTTTCGTAACAAGGCTAAAAGCTATTTACATAATATTCATAAAGATATAATATTATTATATTGTTATGAATTGTTATTAACTATAATTATAACTTCCGATTATAGTTCACTAGCTTATATAATAAGATGTGTTTTGGCGATTAAACTGGTTATATTCATTATCAGTCAGGGTTTTATGATTTTGGTTAATAGTTATAGATTCGCAAAAATGATATGTTTATATTTATTACCTAGGCCTGATTAACCAATAGGCTGAAAAGGCTGCAGCCTAGGGCGCGAATCAGCTAATGTCAAATGTGGGGGAGGGGGCGCTTAAAACATGTATAAGCTGTAGGCGTAGTCAAACCTTTTTTTGGGAGAGGAGTATACAAGAATTTATATTTATATTTATAATATAATTTATATTTATTCATTTCGTTTGGTTTTGATATTTCAGTAACCTATAACCAAAAATTATAGCCAAAGTAATAACCAAAATTGTTTCGACTTGTTTATAAAATTCAATAACCAGGTTACATTTGATTATTCGCCAAAACACGCCTAATATATTGCACTTATATATTTATGTACAATGAATAAATATTCTGGTAGTATAATAAATAATTATTATAACTATTTATAGGTATTGTAGATGTTAGTTTCTTAGTTTGGTCAGTCTGGAGTTGATACTCTATTTCAGCGGTTTTCGACTGGGTACCACGAGCATTCACTAGGTGTGCCGCGGTCTTTTGAAATTTGTCTTCTTAAATTGTGACGAACCACCGGATTACCGGTTACGGTAATCCGTTCGTAGTATGAAGTCGTAACTCTTTTGATTATGATTCGTTTGAGTATAATTAATCAACTTTGTTATTAGTTCTAATTTTGTACAAACAATTAAACAATGACAAAACAAATATAAAAAAGGTTACACTTGTGCCGTGAAAATGTGAAAAGCGAAATGCACCGTGGTCAAAATGTTTGAAAACCACTGCTCTATTGACTAGGTACCAGCGGGTGACCGTAGTCCATAATATCAAGTTTATAAGATTGGGTAAGATTATGTTAGGTATTAAGCTATTTAATAAGAGACACTCTCAACGTTTGTTTGTATTACGTTCATAATTCACATTTTGTCGTACCGATTTAAATAAATTATTATTGTTGACACAAAATTAATCACGAAAATAATAATATTAATTCTTCGGTATATTTATTATGCCCAGACAAACCTTACTATTCATTAATATAAATAATGTATCAAACAATTGTTATTAATAATAACAATCGAAAATCTATACTTTTTTATATTTACGAGGAAAATGATTAGTAACTAAGAGGTATATATATTTATATATTTTATTAATGATTATCGTTATAAGTTTAAATAATTTTCATTTTTTTTATTATACTATTGTGATTATTGCATGACCTTAAAATCGTTTTTATCGTATTATTGTTTGGTAATAATTAATAATATTCAAAACAAAAACCGCGAAAGATAAACGAATACTGCGATGACGTGCAATACGATCGAAGTAATAAAACATTATCAGGTATTATTTCATTTTATTATCGTGACGTGGGTTTTTTTTTCTGCGGACTTTGATAGGTACCAATAGAAAAAAAAAAAAATATATATATATAATATCGTAATGTATACCTATTCTACCGAAATATATTCAAACACAAGTATGTATTGTGAATAATTCGCGCGTACAGGGTCACTTGTTGGTCGGTGCGGTCCCCGACATCATACTTAATCAATAACGAAATATAACGAAACTGGTAGTATAAGTGATTATATTGTTGTATTATACACGTATAAGCGTAATAAAAATTATTATCTGGACCGGTGCAAGTTGTTAACCACAATGCTTGGAATTAGAAAAAAAATTGAAAAGTGAACGGTAAAGTGTAAAACAAAAAACAAACAGATATACTTCGCACCATAGGTGGGCCACTATTGTAGGCGAGAAGTTGGGAAGGTAGAGCGGACATTTAATGTATATTTGTACGTAACGATACAAAATCATTGCTAACGAAAAACGATTCTGAGCGGAATTTGGTTACACATGTTTTGAATGGCTGTAATATTTACGACTTGAAAATAATATATTTCGTAAATGTTTTCATTTTTCTCACGTTTTTTCCTATTTATTATTATGAAAATTCCTGAGAAAATCAAAAAAACGGCTTACTTAAAGTACCACTCAGTTAGATTTCCTTTCAGAAAAAGTGCTACACTTGAAAATCGGAGAAAAATTTCTGATAGAAAAAATATAAACATCAATGTGAAACCAATACATTTCTCGCTCTGTTCAGAATCTAAAATTTACGTATCTTAAGATTAAATTGTTTCTATGTCCAATATCTATTCAAAGCCAGTGATATCAGCTACATTGGAGTGATACCCCTAGGAAATTGGACAAATGCTTGGTTTTTTTTGTTTAATATTTTATTGGCTCATGATAATGTTATATTATTATTATAGTAATAAATAAATAAATAAATTTTTTTTAAATTTTTAAATTTAAAAAATAGAAAACATTTTTGTCAAGTCGATAAATTTGGTAGGTTTTTTAATCACACTCCTCCATCAATTTTTGTTAATGCCTATAACTCTGTGTTTATTACGACAAATTAGAAAGAGTAAGCTAAAATATTTTTAGAAAATAATTGGTACTCCGATTCACCGATTATACTCGCATAATAATATTATAATATTATCCGGGCAATCGTCCGATATTATAATTTATAATATTATAAGTATATTATTTTCCGTGTGCGTAGAAAGTATTCCATAAATCTGAATTAGGTTTATTATTTCATTATGACGGATGCGGTTGGATTTTTTTTTTTTTGTACGCCGGAGGAGAATAATATTTACACCTTTTTTTTTGCGTCTCGATGACTTATAAAAAGTAGTACCTTATTATTTTAATTGGACGTGTGTTGTAGTTACCTACTATGTATGTATAATTTGTGGATACCCAACATTAATTATTACGCTAATATTATCAGTTTTACTGTATACTAATAAGTACTGTATAGCGTGTCCATAGAAAAAAACCACAACACTCGCCCCTAGCAAAATGACAATGGGTCACTGCCCGTCGAGGAGGTGCTGGTGGGGGCTCTTTTTCTCTCTTAATTTATTTTTATTTTTTATATTCTGAGAGAAGCGAGAAGAGTATTGATTTTCTATGATTTTTTTTTTTTAATGTCTAGCTCCAATCAAATACTTATAGGAACTATTTTGTAGCATTTTTGATTTATTTAACGCATATTGGAGAGGTCAGTTTTTGATTTTCCTTTTGGTTTTCTTAATAAATGGGAAAAACTGACAGTTTTTTGCATAATAATTTTTGTTGATTTCTGGGTTACCTTAGCAACAAGTATACAACTAACAATACTATGTTCAGAATCGTATTTAGCAATGGTTTATCATTGCATATACAAATTTAAATTAAATTACTCTATATATATAAAATCTGTTCCAACTTTTCTCTTAAAACAGTGGCACACTCACCAGCCATTTTGTATTTTGCCTCGCAAACAGTTTAGGTTTTCTCAGCTTCTACATCAACGATCACCGACCTTTTTCAATATTCTCATTCTTTTTTTTAATCGTAATTCAAATCGCTCATCATGTGACTTTGTCCATCTCCCGCGTTGTCACAGTCATCTTCCTTCCGGATTTTGTTTTTATTCGGTTTGCCGCAGTGAGAACTCGCGTTAAGTTTCTCACACACTGTTGCGGTACCGGTGTCGTTGATGGCGGCGGTTTTTATTCTTCTAAAAATCGAAATTTATATTTTGATATTATTTTACAGTTCGGCATAACGCGGCGGTGAAATTAGTCGTGTGCAAATTTACCGTCGCGTTATATTATACCACGTGGTCCGTCGCAAGTTTATAGTAATAATAATTAATAATGGTACGCGTGTACCATTTTATCGCCACCAGACAGTGAGAATAACCTATTCAGAAACTTCCCTTTTGAAGGCGACCGGCCCTGCGTTCCTTGCAACCATTTTGATTTTGGAAAATCCCGGTCCACAACTAACTTACCGGCCAAGTCTTCGTTCTCACTCTCTCTATCTTTTAAACAATATAATAACGTTCAGTATTGTTATCCGTGAGTATACCTACGGTTTTGCGGACGCGTGCTCGTTGTCGTAATGCGCGCGCACACACACACACACAAACATGAACACACACATATACATGCATTTACACACACACACACGTGACGGACGCAAATTATGGAATAAATAACGCACGTCGTGTGCCCGTACGCGATTTATATAACGGTAATATATCATGTTGGCGCGCGCGCGGCTTGGGCGTCAATCATCCGGACGCGTCTACTCTTCGTTTCTGCGTAGTGTTTGCGTTGTGCTGACAATCCGTATTCGTATAAATTATACAACGCTAACGTGTATTTAGTAAACACGCGTTGAAAATATAATATCGTTAACTGTTATTGTAAATACATATATATACATAGGAATCTTATAGGTGAATATACCTATCGTATATAGTGGCGTAATTTCAATAACGTTTGGTAGACCGACGGGGAAAGCGGTTATTTTTTACAAGAAAATAAATGAACAAAAGTTGAGATTCGTGTACACATTTTTCGTATAAGCCTTTAAAGTTCAGATTTCGATGAAAATTTCACAAATTACGGTATTTCAATAAAAGGTTTAACTGAACTTCGCTCGCTCAGAAATGTTTTTTTTTTTTTTTTTTTTAAATTAACAATTTCAGATGTTACAAAGCAGTAAGCAGTGCGTGTTTATTAGAAACGTTAAAAATCTTCGTTAAAAGTTGCGGAATTCTGAAAACTGAAAATAATGACCTCGGGTTACATTTATATTTATCCAATGATAAGTGAGAGCATAGATACGAATAAAAGGTTTATGAAACGATTTTCGTTGTTTTGACATTTATTTCTCAAACCTAAACCAAGATGCTGATTTAAGAGAAGGCTAAAAGTTAGACCGGGGTTAATGCCCTAACTACCTCACCCCCAAATGTCGCCGCTTTATATATATATAGGAAGGTGTTAGTGTTGAGCACTTAATCCGTATAATTCTGAACTCCGGAATACTGATCTACAGGTTTTACCAAAATTTAATAATCCGTATGATCTGGATTACAATGGTTTGATGTTATTGATCCGGATTATTAAATAAAAGTAATGTACCTATTTAAAAATTACGAATCGCGTCGTCATTCCATAATATAGTTTGCCATTCTGATCATCTAAAAAACGTTTCACCTTGTTTTTCTTAAATTTATCCGGTATTTGTTACCTATACTTATGCATTTACTTTTTACTCAATCCTGATTCATCCTGAATACTAGATTAAATTATGGAGGAGTTTAATATCTGGATTACAGATTGAATCCGTCCAATTGATTTTTTTTTAAATCCGGATTTATCAAACTTCTAATCAACATTATTTAGGTTACGTACACACTACTGCACCTTAGTCTAAACGCCGCCAACCGTTGTGGCGACATTGCCGTCATATCGATATTATCTTTGCCAATAATTTAGTATGATAATAGTTAATACATTAATTAATTAACTTATTGCGATGCGATTAAAATGTTCAATGAAGAAGGTTCGTCGTTCAACAATTATCCATTGTTATAAAATGTTTACTATCCTTGGCCCTTGTTCCCGATTTTAGATCATAATAATATATATGAATAGAGAACGAGGAAGCTATCATTTTTTCAGTTTCACTAATGAAACGTGTTTTATTCTCTCGAAAAACTATTTTTCTCGGTCGGTTAAAAATTTGCTGATTTGCCGGTTATACTTTATTTTGTTTTATTGATTTCCAGAAGTTTTTTTAAAAAAATATAAAAAACCTACAACGAATAACGATAAAATACACACAGCACGCAAAAATCTGAAATTTCGAATTTATGTTCGACGGATAGATAGTGCAGTCCAACAAAATCTTGAACACGGGTTTTTATATTTGAAATGCTATACGAAGCACTTACGTTGAAATTTAGGATTTTTCGCATCATTCCCAAATATTCCGCAAATCATAATTTCCCTGTTTAAACTGCAATGTTATATTATTAAATACATGCATAGGTATTATATTGTATACAACTTATATAAAGTGTTGGTATTTCATTAAATACATTTTATACGACTGCGTAATGTGAACGGAAGAAATATTACATGTAATACATTACACACTGTAATTATATATTTCTTGCTGCAGTATCTAATTAAAATTACACAAAGGTTATAGCCGAACAAACCAATAATGCATAATATTCTGCAGTATACAACTGCATAATAATTTAACATTGATAATATTATGTAAAATATACGCATATATTATAATTATTTAATTAACTATTATTTTAAACGAACAATTGAACAAAAATGTACTACACGTTATTATTTACGATTATTATAACACGAAGACAGATTACACTGTAGTTTATATACAATTAATTTTCAACGTCTACGTTTTTCCGGCAAAATGATCAAGATCTTCCGAGTCAAAAATAACGATATTATAGTTCTAAATCATCACTATATTCTATAAAACCAGAAAATCGCGACGATCGGACTACATACGCTCGGGCAAAATAGCCTTATACAGATGACTTTTAAAGGGGTCGTACGTGGAAAAAAATAAAGACGAAGACCAAATACATAATTTATGTCTCACAAACCTTCATAGCCTATAAAATATGCGTATATATAAAAAGGAGAATAAAAGACCGAAACTTTTACAAATGCGAAGCGATCGTAGTCAATTCAGGGGAAGGGTTATATTATAAAAGTTCGTGTTCTATGCGATGTGAATATAACCTATAACCTATCTAGGGCCCTTTCTGATGAAAAATCACGACACGGGATACGCGTTTACGTATACCGATTGGTTCGAACTCGGATAATATAGGGTCTGTATATAAATATATGCGTGGATTGTAAAATTAGAAAAATCAGATATCATCGGGTTATTTAAAGATACGTCCAGTTAATATTTTCAAACATAATTCTGGGTATGACGTATATATATTATTCGGTGTAAATATTTAAGTTTTTTTTTTTTTTAAAAAAATGTATGTTAAATAGATTTAAATTTATGTTTCAGCTACTTCGATAACGGGTTGGAAGCCATCCACTCCAGTAGATGTGGTCGCCAACTGTAGGTTAACAAGTAGCATTACCGCTTCTACTGATGCAATCAGGTACCTATTTACCTATACAAATACTCATTACTTACTATTATTTATACGTTTTTTACCTCATACATATTATTATTATATTTTATAAAAACATGTGTCTCTATAAGATATACGCGTTTGCGTCTCAATGCCATAAGATATTTTTTGTTTTTATTTCATTATTATTATCATTTTTTTCGTACACTGCAGTGCCTACACACACACACGCACACCGTTCTATGTACATTTATGTGATATTATACAGTTTTATTTCGAGTCGATGTTTTTTTTCTATATAGATACATACATGTAGTTTGCAGTATACGTTATTATTTTATTTTGGGGTCGTCGGATAGACCGCAAGAGTCGGCGGAAGGTTGCGTGTGCACCGAGTGTACCGTACAATAATACGTCTTGTATACACAATATAAATAATATTATTATAACGACAAGTTTCAAATTCATCAAAAACCAGTATCACGCGTATTATCGTTATTATTATTATATGGTATATGAGGTATACTATGTATTGAAACGCGGGACGTTTATACGGGAAAGTCATTATACATGTAAAGACGCTGTATAACTTATTATTAATATTTCACCCGTTTATTATCATTGTTTTTTTTTTTCATTATTTTTTATATTATAGAAAAAAAAAAATGTTGACATTGTGTGTCGTAAGAAACCGACGAGCAAAAATGTATCTTGAAACACACTATACGAGTATATAATATACCATCGAGACCTTGAATCCGAAACTCTTTCGATACAAACAACGCCACAACGGCACGAGTATAATAAATTATTATTACTTTTTGATGGTTTATAATATAATATACGTAATATACGTGTTGCTGCGTTTTCTCGTCCTTTTTTTTTAATACATATTTATATTACTATATATATATATATATATGTAAAATATACATAATATTGCACGTATATCCGCGCACAATGAATTGTTAATCCCCCGCGGCTCCGCCAAAACATATTTTATACGTGTAAACATTGGAAACGTACCTTTTTTGTTTTCAAACAAAATATACAAGAACAAAAACAAAAAACCCCCCCAAAAAAAAACTGATACATGCTCATGGGTGTGCGTCTGTTATATAGATGGGAAGTTGCAAGGAATAGGTATAGGACACATACAATTCTATAGTTTATATTATCTGTGCGCAACAATAAATCATTGCTGGCGAAATACGATTTTGAACGAAGTTCGGTTAAACGTGTTTTGAAATGCCGTAATTACTCTTACAATTTTCTTCGAACAATTTGTATTTAAGCATAACTATTATACATATTACGCTCAGACTTTTTTTTTTATCTACTTAGTGGAATATAATTTACAGGAAGGGAGATTTGAATTAAGCGGAAACCCCCCTCGAAAAAAGAAGGACGTTCCTCCTGCGATTACCCACGAAGATTTTGAATAGTCAGTTCCCGGGTAGGACGATATGCTTCCTTATAGGTAACATTGGTCAAACGTCAATTGGAAATAAAATATGCAAAGAATGTACGAGAAATTTTAAATCATTCCCAACATAAAGCTATTCCTATAATAGAATTAATAGGGTACCAAACTCTAAAAGTTTCCCGAAAGAACTGTGTTGTTAGATATAAATAATTGAAGTTCTTTTTACCTTTCTTTTATATTTTTTAGTACACGGAATACCGTGATATATATTTATGGCGTATCTAGTCAATGTATAAACAGATGTTACTTATTATCAACAGATCAATACTATATATAGGCATTACACATTATCTGTAGTATATAGGTAGGTATATAATATTGAAGTTCAACATTTTAAATCCTGAGCAGTGCGAGGAATATATTGGTTTTACAATGATGTTTTTTTTTCTCTGATCAACTTTTCTACTAAAAATTTTGTTCCACTTTTTCTGAAAGTAAATCTGACTGAGGAGGTATTTTAGAGATGTAATTTTTTGATTTTTCTAGGAGTTTTCTCAATCAAAACGTAGAAAGAACGAGAAAATAGGTATAACAAATAACAGTTACAGTAAATATTACTAAGCAAAATATTAAAGCATATGCAATTATTTTACCATAATATAACATGTATATTGTTGAAAAAGCAACAATATTGTTAAATATCTGTGGCGAAACGGTCGTGGCGAAAACACCCGGTATGTATCAGTTGCGTAGTTCCTTCCTGAACTAAAAACTTTAAAATTGTTTGGGTTCAAATTACCTATCTTCTTTTTAAGTAAGTCGGTCACTAGAACCATCCCATCACACAATATTGCGTCCTTGCTTCCAGTTTTCCCTATTCGATACCTGAATCTTTGAGCCCGTACTTCTTCCTAACGCTTCCACGTAGAGCTCTTGACTAAGTTATTCCATATCAAGCCTAGGCTTACCAGTGGTTATCTCCTATTTCGCCGTCATACCATTTCACCGAATTTATTTTATCGCTGTTTCATTTCGCCAAATTTATTTTTTAAGTAACTTAACATAACTTATAAATTACAAATTACTAAAGGTGGACAAGTTAATGTAGATAATATTAACTGTTGCAAGTTAATCTAATTTATTTAAATTGCCTTCAGTTAAAAGTTAACAAAGCAACACTTCGCTCAGAATCGTTTTTACGTTAGCATTGGTTAATCGTTGCTTATAGTTAGTTATACATGCAATTACTTATAACAATGGCTGCTCCCGTCCCCATTATCCTAGGACAGCTTTTTTTAAATATAATTGTGCAATATATTGTATATTGTCATAGTGTAATGACTTTGTCTACTTTGCCCTGCAAAGACAAACTGGCAACGTGCACATACAGTGCCCTAGTACTCTATCACAGTATTTTTTGGATAATTTAAGAACGTTTTTAGGTTCTAGTCCGATTTTATAGGGCCCCATTGAATAGACGCGACTGGACTACTAACTTTGGGGTGCTACGGACACATAAAAAGACCCACGGGGGTCAATACAACATGAAATTATACGTTTCATTTACAATTTTGTGTACATTTTTCGTAACTATTTTAACATTATTTTTCGTACACACGTTCATGTGCCTATTTTCTTTAGGAAATTGTATTTCGTCCTTCTCATTAATATTTTGAAATATACATGTTTAGTCGTAACTTATTGGATTTTTTCGGGTCGTGCTAAAGACTCACTACCACGACTCCCTCCCTCCTTCCTATGGCGTTGATGCGTGCACGTTTCCCGCGGACATTTGTCTACTCATCCGACCGATTTCCAGGCGATAAAACCCACTTATAAAACACAAATCATAAACATTCTTCAAGTCTGTCCTGCATTTACCTACCTATTTACCTTCTTCTTCTCAAGTTTCTATACTCGTTTCGGGTGTTAGATATCGTATTGACAATGTTATCCCTGTCAAGTGATGCTCGAAATAAATCAATTGATGTTTTATTGTACCAATCGCGGAGATTCTTCAGCCAAGATATTCTTCTTTCCACCTTTATTTTTCTTTAGAATTTCCATGTAATATAAACTGGAACATTTTGTATAACTGATTATTCCTGATGATATATCCCATGTATTCTATAGCCTTTGATATTTTATTGTTGTTAAACGATCCTTCTCTTTTCTCGTCATCCTTACTACCAACCTAAAAAATCGCAAAGTTACCATGTATAGGTAGTGTAAGAAAATATGATTAGGAAAACGTGTATAAATCCGGGGGCCTACACGAGAAAGGCCCGCCGATTTCCCTAGTATATTCCGTACACACGAATTATTCTACGGTGAAAATATAATTAGAAAAACTCCCCGAGCGATTAATTTCCGTTAAATCACCCGCGCCGACCCCGGCCGTGCATAGATATAATATAATGTATAATATAGTAGCGGCCGGGACCCGGTACCTATACGCCGTCGACGGGACGGGATGATGTTTATTATTTTATTATTTTTATTTGTTTTTTTATTATTAATATTATAATACCGCTGCAGAGTCACTAATAAACCGGGTCTCGTCCCCCGCGTATAGTTTCTCGCATAATACCGCATAATACCGCAATTATGATTGCATTATTATTATAAACGATGACTCCTCCGCCGGGTGCTTATAACGTATACGCGATTCGCTTCTCGTAGTCCGCGTACACGCCGCCGCCGTAGTCCGCGTAGGACATGCGCAAAAAAGCTCGCGAGGGTAGAGGTACGCGACGAGTGTACTATACGCGCGGCCCGCCGTCGTCGTCCGCGGTAAAGGCGCCGCGCACGGAACAGTACCGTTTCGACGTCCGAAACGCAGCGACCGACGTCGACGACGACGCCCGCGGACCGCGATTTTCGAAAATTTACAACGTCCGAATTTCCCCGCTCCTTCTCCTCCTCCTTCCACCCCCTTCGAGATCTCCGAAAATAAACGTACGGCGAATATATAGCGGCCGTTATAGCTGCTAATAGTCGTACGTTTCGGGTTTTTTTTTCTACACGTTTTACCCGTTAATTTCGTCGTATACATACTTAAATAGCATATTAATATTAATGTAGCTGGTATAGCCAGTCGATACGATTTATACCGTGCGGGCCATATACATTAGCGCGAGAGAGAAAAATAAAACTCTTCTATTAAATCCCGCAGCGACCGTCTAGTGGCCGATAACTTTTTAGGGGAAAAAAAAAAAAAAAATAGAAAAAATTAGCGCAGCCACCTGCTGCTGTTATCATGTAAACTCGTTTCGCGTTATTCGGTTTCCAACAGTCAAGACGGGCATTATAGCTTCGCGTCTCATCAGCGCCCAAATAGCGTAAGTGTGAAAACCGTGTCGTGTACCGTTATCTATACATAGCATAGTATATGATATTTCGTAATAATACAATGTTCACGTATTTCAGGTGTAACGTTTTTTTTTTGTACGATTTTAACGGGCGATAATTATCGTATATATTATTTTGTACTGTTATAGGTATTAGGTGTTTGCGATAAATCACAACGCGTTGTACCTGTATAATACTCGTATTTTATACTTGAAATCTGAAAGAAGGATGTGCGGTTTTTTTTTCTATGTATAGAAACGCACGGCTGTTCTGTTGCAATAACACTGCAGAGTGTAATGTCTCAATATGCCGGGTATTGGGTGTATGGCCGGTATATATGGGTACATTATTATACTAGATATAGGTGACCGAAATGATAAAACGATATTTTACTATCGTTAAATGACTCTTGCACAATTTATAAACGTCATATGAACGTGCAGCGTGTGTGTGTGCCCAATACCCGCCTGATATGCGTTATATACGGTAGGTATATGATAAATTATTATTGTCATAAGAGTGCCATCAATCGAACGTAACTCGCGTGTTTTTTTAATACGGGTGTATTATGTAATAACGTAAAGGATTTTCGTAGGGGGGGTCGGTGAGGGACGGGGTCAGGGAATGGATAAAAAAAAAAAACAATAATACAATATAATGACGGCCCCGCGTAAAAACCCATATATTACCTATATATATTATCAATATTAATAATACAATACATATAGCCGTGTTACAATTGTTTATTTACATATTAGGTATACTATCCGTATTGCCGTCTTGTCAATATTTTAAGGAAATCAACGTGGGGAGATTTTTAAAAGATTTTGAAAGAAGTCATTTTTCGATTTTCTCGAGGGTTTTTTCATCAAATCCGAAAAACCGAAAAAAAAAAATTTACGAAATATAATAAATATAATCTTACGATTTTTTTTTCTGTGAATATCTTTTTTACCAGCAATTTTGCTCCAATTTTTAATGATAGGAATGGTTCTGAAAGAAATTTTCACTAGGGTGGTACTTTAAAGCGGTCATTTTTTGATTTTCCCAATTGTTTTCCCAGTAAAAGTGAAAAACCTAGGTAAAACATAGGAAAACCGGGAAAAAAGTAGGAAATCTAGGAAAATTGGTGCAACATTAAATACATTTTATTAAAGAAAATATATAAAGCCTATTTAATTATTTTATTACAAAATTACATATATATTGTTGACAAAGCATCACTATTAACTGAACTCTGCTCAGAATCGTTTTTTCGTATGCAATGGTTTATCGTTGCTTACAGATATACATTAAATTCCCATCTATATCCTAGTTTTCCAACTTCCCACCTATACCAATGGCTGCACCCGTCTCCATTATCTTATCTTTCTTTTTTTTTATTATTCAATATTATTTCGAAAACCCGCATCGATAAAAGTATAATTCCCATCTATCCGTTTCTGACCGCGGTTTCTACGACCCCTCTGACAACTCGATTAAATTACTTTACAATAAAATTGTTTTTTTTTTTTTTTTAAATCCGTGTCGCCGAGGTAACCATTAATAACAATGAAAAAAAAAATCAAAAAAAAAATCGGTTCCGTTAATACCGAAAACTCCGTGTCGACCGTCCATTAGGGGTTGAATTTCGGAAATCCGGCTTCGAGGTGTACACGTACCCGTCCGTCCGTTTTTGTACGTAAATTATCTTCAGACTTCTGCGTGTGCCGTATAATTTCGCCAGTTTCGGCCGTTTGGACAGACACTTCTCCTTTTATATACAATTCACGAGCCTGTACCGATTGTGGGTTATAATGTCATACCTATAATAATACTTAATATTATCATCGGTTCATCGATCCAAAAAAATCCGACAAATCAATAATGTTTTCGATTATTCAGAATCGTTTTTAATACCTACTTTTATACCTACTCCTCTAAACTATATTATTTACCCGTATACATTATCCGGCAAACATTATATAATCTATAGTAACACGCACACATAGTAAAATTGTTAAATATTATTTTTTAATAAGCAATTAACTCTCGTCCAAATGGACTTTTTAAACTATATTTTTACGTATATTATGATGTTCATTGCGTATTTAATAATATTATTTATTCAGTTTTATTATTACAATATTATGTATCTCTACCGTATACAATTATTATTATTACCGTTTAAAACGAAACATTTTTATAAAGTTTTAAAGTAATAGTTTTTTTTTTTTTTTACATAGACATTTTAAATTACTGAATTTAATTTAAAAAAAAAAAAGTTATCTGCACCGAACCATTGTTTGTTCATTTAAATAAATATTTAGACTGATGTTATATATATATATATTTGTATACAAAAATAATAATAAAAAACCGTAGATACTGAGCACGTTTTAAAATAATATCAGATTCGTTCATTACATAAAGAATAAAATAAATTGTTTAAAAATGCTAAAATCTATTATAGCCATTCGTATATATCTATTATATATACTATTTAGAGTAGGTACACTTTATAGTTTATAGAATAATATGTATGTTAATTTATTTCTATTTCGCAGATTTATGGGTATTATATTCAACTAATTGAGTTTTTATAAAAAGCAGTGACCCGGCATGTGTATCTATCTTATTTGTTTATTTTATGAAAATTACGATTTTCCGTAACTGTACAATTCGAATGGATTTTCTGCTGTTAAATATGTATTAAAATTATTATACGCTAATGCAATCCTCGAAATTAGATAGACATACTGTCTCAGTCTGACCAATTATGGTGGCAACAGTCCCGCCGTTAAGGTACAAGCGAGCCGTGCGTTACTTTAGGGGGAGTAGAATTTAAATGTAAATGACAAAACTAAAAAAGGAAAATATCTCTGAGAGCTGTACGTGGCTTTTTTTCTGAACAAAATTTTCATATGTAATAGTTACAACCTGTTATTTTCTGATTCTTAATCTTCTTCTGATTTTATGATTCTGAGCTTAGTAGGGAACGTTTTTTTTGGTTTTATTACGATGTTTTTTTTTTGATGCGATGTTTTACGTTTTTTAGATTCCAAGTGTACCAAAGTATGTATTGGTTTTACAAAGATGTTTATTTCTTTTTTTTTTCTCTGTACAAATATTCTACCAAAAATCTTGCTCCGAAGTATCAAGTATTAAGTAAGAGAATCTTCCTGAGATGGTACTTAAACGAAGTCCTTTTTGGATTTTCCCAAAAGTTTCTCCAATAAATAGGAAAAACCGAAAAAAAAACGTTAGAAGAACGGGAAAGTGTCCAAAAATAATATTTTTAATTTTGTTTTTTTTTTATTGTAATTCAGTGAAAAATATTCATAGAGACTTAAAATGAGACAGAAACTTTATGTTTGCCTTTTATAGACGTGATAAAATCTTCAAAATATTTGACCTTTTTTAAGCTATTAGATATTTTAATTTTGCGAGTTTTTTTACACAATATTTATTTGGTAGATACTCTGTGGATAAAATTGTTAGACTAAACAGAGATGCTCGCCAATTTAACATGACGTTCATTATAAGGTTGTACTTAGTGTACAACAAGAAAAAGTTTAGTTTAATGTAACATATTTTTTTTTTTTTTTAATAATAATTTTAATATCAAATTGTGAAGAAAATCGTAAATTTTACGGCCTTTTAAACATGTATAACCGAACTCCGCGCAGAATCATTTTTCTTTAAGTAAATAATAATCGTTGCGTACAGATATACATTCAATTCCCCTTTATACCCTACAACAATGGCCCACCCATCGTGTGAAATATGTTCATATTTTTTTATTTTATTATTTACTCTAATTCTAATCAAAATATCATAATTAATGTTCTGCTTAACGTAATTTTTCCATGTTGTCCGTCGGCGAGACTGAAACAGTAAATGTGGGTACCTATATCCTCTTAGTTCTTAAACGAGTCATATACAACATAGGTACAGTCCAAGTGGAAACATGACCATTGTAAACGATGACCGAGAGTTATTGTATACAATAACGTCATAGTTTTTTAGGACATATGGGCAATTATATACATAGACTATAGACACTATATAGAAAATGGCCAACACTATCAGTGTCAAGTGCAAAAAATGTTTAATACGTTCAGTTTATTCTAGAGAATTATTGACAATGATATAATAAGTGTTAGGTTTGTATTTAAACACTTATTTACTTGTACACGTGCTGCCATTATGGCATCTGATTAATATCGAAAAATTGAAATATTCACTACTATTATGTTTCTTAACTTTTAAAACATTATTTAAATGGTCAATGAATTTATTTTCCATTTTCAAAACAATACGGACATGCTAAATCGAACGCACCAAGGTATAACAGGACTAACGTTAAATGGGCATTGTATACAATGAACCATTTGTCCACCTGCAAGACCGTAGCATATACAAAAATCAATATTTTTCGTTAGAAGAATAATATTATCGATTCTACTAACTTTACTGTATACGGTGTTCGAATTGGACAAACGAAAGAGGATCACGAGACTCAAACAACGTAGACGTCCCCTGCGACGATTTCACTCAACCAATACTCGCGGGTAATTAACCAATCAAATATAGTATACGAGTACGTTGCAATTTGTGAAAATCGCAGGTGGGGTAATCAGTCATTTCTGCTAAAATATGTTATAATATTTACTATTATACGTTGCAACATTATTATGTTTTCGAAGGGCACAATATTGTTGTAACTTCAATTATATAATTTTAAACCGCGTAAACAAACCTAAATCGTATACATAATAGCTATAGGTTTGAGTTAAGTATACAGTGTTTAAAATTTTACGCTCGACCTCGTCTTTACAACGTAATAACGTGATATTATACCTATATGCAGAACGTAGGTAGGTATACCTATACATTATCATGTATAAAGGATTACGAATTTATTATGTTTTTTTTTTCTTATTTAACGATAAATGTTCAAAAGATATTAGCATTACGTGTACCAAATCGTTATTTAATTTCTTTTTACATTATTTTACTTCTCGGGTATATATATACTATAGGCATAAGTACTTAATACAAGCATTGGTATAATTAGTATGATACAGTGAGTACTCGAATATTATAAATCATAGCGATTATTATCGGACGTCTAACTGTAGTACAAATTCGTAATTCCATATAGGTAATCTTATGTTTTCGTGTACTTACGACGTAAACGCGCGGTTGTAATGAATCCGCGCGATGTTTTTATTTAACGATTCAAACGGTTTTATTATGATTATTATCACGCGTCGTAACAAATAGCATATTATAACATATTAGAACGTTTATTTATATATATATGGATAAACGGCCGTCAAACATCGTAAAATATCGACTTGAGACTTGAGAGAACGGCGGCGGCGGCGGCGGCGTGATAACCGCGCGTTTGATGTCTACGCCGTGTGTACAAACGCGGCATTTACGTTATCAGCTGGGGGACGACTTTGTGCCGTTGTATAGTTTAAATATTAGACCGGACTGACCTATTGCTATCAATATCGGGCAGATGCGACACGAATGGCCGAAAATCCGGATTTCGGGTTTCACAGCGTGCATGCACGCGCACAATAAGAATCGAAAATCATATTTCCCACTCGCGTTCTTGACATGCTCAAAGTCGAGGCCACCATTATTACAATGAGTATAATATAGGTAACGCATATAAAATAATAAACCGTTGAGGTTTTATTCGGTATTTGAATTTTCTCGCAGCACATAAATATAATATTATATGCGAATTATAACAATTAAAAAATGCTTATGTCCCGCTTGAAATAGCGAAAAACGCCTACACGGTCGCACGTATTATATATATTGGCGTTGTATTAATTTTTTAAGTACAACAATATACGATTATAAAGGCCAAATCATTCTCGTATACACTAACAGCACGAAATCGGTTGTATTGTATACGCAAATTTGACATTGTCCAATTTTCGACATTAGCCGTAACATAATAATTACATGTATCTATAATTATACACAACGCCACCGTATAAAATCGATAAAACGTGGTGGCGGTTCGTATCGATATACTGCAGAATTATCGAAATCGATTCGAAGTTAATACCGGAGTTAATCGGTCTGCGATATCAATATAGCCGAAAACAATCAGACAAGGAGTTTGGGGAGGAGAGGAGGCGATTTATGTGTAAAAACAATAAGTTCGCCCCCCGTTAGCCGTGCTAATCCGAAAATAAATTACACACTAAATGCTTCGGGTTTTCACCTCCGAAACAAAATATGCTAATTGATATAAAGTGGAGCTTACCTGTTTTTTTTTCACAAATAAACAGTTGAGATGATTCTCGCGTATGATTATGTCTGTTACGATATATTAATCAATGCGGTTTTACGACTCCACGCGTGAACCATCTCCCCCCCACCCCCTTTACAAGCTATATTTAAATAAAAACGCCCCCCTTGGAAAAATTCTGACCTATTACGCGTCTGAAAACATTAGTGGATCTATTATAACAAAAATAAAGCGTACATACATTATCGTGTACATATACATACATATATATACATTACAACTATTTGTATATAATGTTAAAACGTACCTCAAAAAAAAAAAAAAAATCAATAATAATAATAAAATATATTGAAACAAGATAATGTATACGCGGGAATCAATTGGAAAAACGTTTATCAGGCGTTACCGAAATGTTATAATATTGGCGTATAGGTTTCGAAAAGAAATGCGTTTTGTGTTTCGCTCAATACGCAGCGAGACGATATAATATTATTGTTTGTTCAAATGTTATATTATAATAACGTGTAAGTACTTTGTGAATAATATTATATCCCGACAAAAAATCATTTGCAAATTGCGCGTTAAACAAAGGCCGAAAAAAAAAATCAGCCGTAATAGTCGTGATGACAGATATAATTTCGGTTAAGTTTTTCGGTTTGCAATATTGTATGAAAATATATGAAACATAGTTGGCGTTTAAATTGTTTGTTTGAACATAGCTCGACGTTATATTATTTTTGACGTACGAAACTCGCCAAGCTATTAGTTCACAAACATTTATCGTTTTGGATATTTGCATATTTCAAAACGTGCCTAATACCCAGTGGTGGTTATAAGAGGGAGGGCCGATACGTAGAACCTCCCCTTGATCCGTTTTTTGTTTATAATAAATAATCAAACGAGTGTTAACTATGGTAATGATTGTGAATTGAATGTTAATATATTGGGGAAAGTCTCTCCCAACATTATTGCCTTATGATATTTTGTTTGTCATTTTTGCCCCCCTCATTAAAAGTCAGTACCTATAATATTATGCAGCAGACTGTAATCGTATTTTCTAATTGGTTGTTATTATTAGTACGATTAATTGACTGTGTACCCTTCTTTTCTCTGAACTTAAAAAAAATTTATTAAAAATCACGTATTTAATGAAAATTAAAAGTATCAACTTTTTAAAGTTTGATAAAATGAACATAAAAAGTTGATACGTCAACATTTTCAGAAGAATAAACTCTATAAAATGGCTATCTTATAATAATAATAATAATAAAATAAATTATTTTTTACTAAAACACAAAACATTAATTGCAATGTAAATATTTGTAGTACTTGTCCCAGTGAGTAATTTAAAAAAAAAAAAAAACAGAATTTGATTATTTTTATTATTTTCGAAAATGTTACAATATTGATATATCTTCGTGCGACACCCAGTTTGATATATTTTAATACCTTCCCAACTTTCCACCTATTTAACAACGGTGGCCTCGTCCACGGTACGAACATATGTCGATTTTTTCTATATAGGTTTCCGTTGTTTTTTTTTTTTGACAATCTAACCGGTGTTCCGTGGGATTTTCGTTCGCAGTAGACATGCGGCAGTGTCTGCGGACGCGAATCATTTGTCACCATCCGAGAGATCGACGGCGACCGCTGCGCAGTCGGTACAGCCGGCCGGCGACTCGCAGCACCAATGTCCCGTGGTCGTCGTAAACGAACACCACGTACAGCAGGATTTGCAGCAGACCGCGGCGGCGGTCACGGTGACGGGCGCCAACAAGACTGAAACCGCCTCGACGACGGTGCCGCTGTTGACGTCGACGTCTTCGCGGCCGATATGTCCGAATTTGCCGTACTCGCCGGCGTGTACGCCGCGGTTTTCCAGACGCCGGCCGCCGTTGCGCGAATGTCGCGTGTCCGTCAACGTGCAGAGTTTGGACGATCCGAACGTCCACCAAAAGCTCAACCAGTATAAACTGATCGATTCCATCGGACAGGTACTTATACGTGTACTATATATACATTATAATATGAATTGCAATGATTTTATCCTGCCAAGATTTAATAAGTCGAATATAATTTAAAAATATTCGAGCGCGAACTTGAGTGTATTCGGCGCACCAATCCTATTTTAGGAAGCGGACCTTTAGAAACCCCTTTGATGCACTATGCGGTGAGGAACGTGAATTCAATGCTCTATAAAACCTTGAAAAATGCATTTAAGATCCCTAAAATCGTTTTCCCGTTAACTATCGAAATTCGCCATTTTTTGAAAAAAAAAAACCTTACAATTCCTGCAGGGCATTATATTGATTACATCCTATCCTATGTGCACGTCTGCATCATTTGCTGTTGTTCTAAAAACCATAATACGTAGGAAGATAACTTTGTTCCGCTTCAGTGCTTACATTTTATCAAATGCTGAAAAAAAAAATAAATAATAATCGCGGTTTATAAATTTAAATCACTGGCCCACCGTGCTGTCAAACTGCAGTAGCACACAGTGTGGGGCCATTCCGCTGATTAATTTGTATTATGTATTTCGTTTTATTTGCGATCAAAACTCAAAATGCATATCTAAATGAAATATTTGTGTTAATCAAACGCCGCCGTCTGTTTTACATCGAATACAAATTATAGGTTGTACAATAATTAAACCGTCCTTTGTTTTTTTTTTTTTTGTCGATAGCGAAAATAGCGAAAACGGATTTTATGTGAATTATTAATTTCAGGTTTTATATTTAGTTCCATTCCCGTATTATAACGAAACAGCGAAATATTTATTTTTCGTTAGAAATTAAAAAAAAAAAAAAATCATCGATAATGGTGTGTCAAAGTCAAAAATTCCGTGACTATATTATATTTAGATACGAATCCCTCACGCACATAGTCACATCAATACCAATTTAAATAACATTATGTAAAACTTAAAAAAAAAAAAAACAAAACAAAACCGTTTTATTTGTATCCTATATATAATCATTTATACCGCATCAAAGTTCGATTTAGAAAAATTGACGTTGAGTAATTGTTTTTTTTTTTTTTTTTAATAAATTTGTATATTTTAAAACGTCTTTATTGTATATTATAGTTTGTGTTCGTATATTATTATGATTTTTTTACAGTTTAATCATAAAAGTCAGATATTGTTACATTATTAAAATATATCGTATGTCAAAAGTATTTTATTTTCGATACTATTGCCAATTAGTTTTTAAAAAATGTCTACCTAGCGTGAACAAAGGTAACTAATACCCTATATTTTCCTATCTCTGATCGTTAAGTAGGTCGTTACATAGGTTATTTTTCCTTTTGCGTGTTTTTCTCTAAACGAGTTTTGTAATTTTGAGTTTTGAGTTCGCACTGCGTATGAATAATCTAAGTAATGCACTTTATAACTATAGCGCTGGGATTTCAATATTTTTTGAACGTACATTTTGCCAGTCCCTACCCTCCTCCCCACTCAATATGTATAATATCAATATATATTAATAATATTATTTTTCCTACAAAATATTTAGCACGTAAGCGACGTTTTTAGTAATTTTCTTCATTTTTTTGTTTTTAGCATTTTATGGGTGTATTATTTTGAAATTTCTGAGCGTACAATAGTTTTTTTTTAGCGTGGGGAGAGGAAGTTTTTCGGAACATAACATTTCCAGCTGTACTTACTTCATAATTATACACTTTACATAGTATATTGCAGTACAAATTTTAATTACAAATATTTAGATATATTGTATTTATAAGTTCTGGAAACATGTACAAATAAAAATGTAAAAGATTACATATGCATTCATACCTGCATCATTGCGCATTTGTTAAACAATTGTTTTTTATCGTTTTTACTTATAGGGGTCTTACGGACTTGTAAAATTGGCGTATAACGAACTAGATGACAAAAATTACGTGAGTACCTCAGTTTTTTTAATGATTATTAGTTTAGATATTTTAAGATTTTATATAACATTATTATTAGGTTCAATGTTGTTATAAAATAAAAACAATTCATCGTATTGTATTGTATAGGCTATTGATGAATTGTAACTCGTAGAAATTGTTGACGTTTGAAATTTTACACGATTAGGGCTATAATTTTATTTTTTAGGCTATAATTAAAATTAGTTAGTGGGGAGTATAACACTTAGGGAGCATTGGCTTTATGTTGCTGGTCATTATTTATTGAATGACATTATAATTTACTCTAATCGCGTTTCAGAAGCATTCAAACGGAATTAATACGAATTTAAACATTCTACAGAGTTATTTAATTAAACGGAACTCTGTGTAATTGTCTTCGTTTAAAAGAGTACATCTAATCAATTTATGTTTAATAGGTGTTAAGATTTGTAGCGTTTTTTTTTTTTTTGATTTTCACAAATTCAATTAAAATATTTAACGCGGATATTAAACTTGAACTTTAGCGCTAACTGTAATTAATACTTAGCAATACAAATTCTAAAGTATAAAGCACTTCTTTTATAAAGCTTTCAAATAGTTGCTAACTATTGTAATATGAATTATCAAAATATTATATCTAACCAATCCGCTATAATTCTGAACAATAATACAAAAAATGTAAAAATCGCTTTTAAGGCTAATAGTAATTTAATCAAATATTCAAGCAATTGGACTAAAAACTTCACAAAAAATCCCTTTTCTTTTGAAAATGCTGGTATATATAAACTTAAATGTAACTGTAATACATATTAGTTAGGTAAGATAAATAAAAATTTTAAAATAAAATATAAAGAACACATTTCGGAAATAGAATTAAAAATTAGATTGCATCTAATTCAAATTTCGCTAAA
This sequence comes from Cinara cedri, assembly GCA_902439185.1. NCBI lineage: Eukaryota > Metazoa > Arthropoda > Insecta > Hemiptera > Aphididae > Cinara > Cinara cedri. The sequence goes on along the minus strand of CABPRJ010000491.1, from coordinate 84,610 downwards.
CATGTTTTAGAAAATAACCATAATATAAATTGTAATATTAATACAGACTTAGAAATATTAAATATTCAGAATAACATTTACATTAATTCAGTTTTAAAAGAATTACACATACTTAATGAAATAAAGAAAAATGATTTTAATAATATTTTAAATGTTCAAACCAATTTAAAAGATAAAATCAGGCTATATCAATACATTTTAGATAATAAATAATAACCAAATTATTTATATTTCTTAACATATCTAAGTCTAATAATAACTAATTTTAAAAAATCCCTCCTATTAAAATAAATTATTTCTATTTTCCATGTAAAACGACCAATTTGTGATTTTTTTTTCTATGTATTTAATTTTTTATAATCAGTCGCGTTTTACATTTTGAATGCGATACCTGAAGATAAATGTTTAATTCGAAACCGGTCGTATAATACACTTATCATAATACTCCAGGCAACGCATTGATTCATTTATTTGTTTTGTTTTTATGTTTCCTTTTTTTTATTTATATATTTATTTAATTAGCGTCGTTATTCTAAACTAGATACGAGTATATAGTTGCGATATTCGAGCACGTAAAAAATGTAATTTTTTATGACTATGCGAAATGTACGGAATATAAATATTATATAATTTTATATAATATAAAATTCAAGTATACGACCACTCATAAAGAGGACAATAGGGGTGATATGGATTTTTTTTTCCCCACAGTATTTTCCTCCTCCTAGATCGTAATTTATTCGTGTGATAAGTTTTATTAATGAAATTTGTCTATTATTAGTACAGCTTTTTTCGTGTGATGCGTGACCTAACACACAATTTACAGTTTTATTTTATATAGTAATATGAGATTCAAAAAAAAAAAAATGCATAATTATAAAAAAAATATACATGCAGATGTCTCATGAAGATTAACCATTGTATTATCTCCGAGGATAACAACGATAATCAAAAATGCTGTTGTTTTTTTAGGTGCTCACGAGAATAAAGACTACAAATATTTAGTAAAAGCCTTTAAAAAAAAACATAACTTTTTATTTTATTAGTTTTGAAAAATTTGAAGATAACCATTTTATAGAATTTATCTCTTGAAAGTTTTGGAGTATCAACTTTCAATTTTCATTAAATTTGTGACTTTTAAATAATTTTAAAGTTCATAGAAAAAAAGACTGAAATACTTACACGATGCTATTGTTGTAAGTGAGAAGTTCGGAAAATAGGATATAGAGTAAAGTTTAATGAATATCTGTATATACAACGATGAACTATTGCTTACGAAAAACGGTTCTGAGCGGAGTTTGTTTATATATGTTTTAAAAGGCATATCATATCACGTTTTTCGTCAAAATTTGATATTAAATTTGTTATAAAAAAAAAATACTATATTATACTCAACCTTTTCTTGTTGGCCGCTAAGTACAACTTAAAATGAACCACCTGTTAAATTTTCAAGCATGTCTGTTTAGTCTAAAAATTGTATCTACAAATTACCTACTAAATAAAAATTACGTAAGAAATTCGCAAAATTAAAATGTCTATAAATAGTTCAAAAATCACGTCTAAAAAAGTCTTCCGTCCTACTAAACAAAAATAAAAAATAAAAAAATGTAAAATGTAAAATCAATACATTATTCCACGCTTTACTCACAATCTAAAAGTATACAGTCAATTAACCATAATAATAATGAATTAGTGAATGCGATTACAGCTTGCTGCAGAATATTATTGGCAGATACCTGTATAGATTTATCTGAACTTTAAACAATTATTGAAAATTACGAATTTAATGAAAATAAAATGTCGAAATGTCAACATTTTCTGACGAATAATAAAATCTATTAAATTTTTCGAAAATAATAAAATAAAAAGTAATTTTTTTAGTTTTTTTACTAAATCATAAAAATTTAATTCAAATATAAATATTTATAGTCCTTATCCCGGCGCGAGTAATAATAAAAAAAAAAAAAAAAACAGAATTTTATTATCGTTTTATCTCGGTTGTTATTTCAATACCTATCTTCGCGGAACACTCTATATAAATTATTATACATAGGTATGTGTAATTTATTTTGGTCCATAACAAATGTGAATTTATTTGTACTTTCTGCATTTATTTTTAGGCTATGAAAATTCTATCGAAAAAAAAGCTAATGAAGAAAGCGGGTTGCTTTGGTAAGTTTGTTTTCATTGAAAAATTATAATATTATTATGTTTAAATATAAAAACCTATTGATATTATTGGGTTCGGGTTTATGATGCTAGCGATAAACGAATAAGAAGTCAAACGTGATTATTTTACAATCTATGTGGATAATTGGATTGTAGAATTTTATTTTATCGACAGTTATTTTCCACTAATAACAATATGTTTTTTTTTTTTTGTAAATAATGCGATTTAGTTACTATTTATATTTAATAACGGAAGAATCACATTAGTTTAAGTATATTTAAGCTGTATGTAAATACGATATTAATCGACTTTATTAAACGTGTTATAATTGCATTAAGAGGACGCTATACCCGCATGTGCTGTCTCAATCAAACTTTAACGGGCAATGTACCGAAATGTGCCTTGCGCAGACTGCGCAAAGAACTCGCTTGATTTTGGTTTCAGCACAAAATCGCCTATTATAAAATCAAAAGAGGACAATATTCAGGAGGGCAAGTAGATGCGTTTATTATTATTTTTTTTTTTAAATGTCACAGTCATTTAAAAACGAAAAATTAGTTTTTAATTCCAATAACGATGTATTGAACGTTGTATCCAGAATAATCGGAAAACCGCGTCGTTTTGCCCTATCCGGAATGTTGTCCTTTTTTAATTTTACAATAGGCGTTTTTGTTCTGAAATCAAAATTATGCGAGTTCTATACGCAGTCTGCGTAAGGTAGATTTTGCTTTGTTGCCCATTGTTAGATTGAATGAGACGCACAAGCGGGTATGGCGTGCTCTTAAAATAATAATAATAAATCGTAGGTTGTTTTATAAAATTTATTATCAAAGCAGGGCCTAAAATATGTCTGATTTGAAGGGACACACTTTTTAATTCAATTATTACGTTTAACAGCCCAAAATTCTACCCCCTTTTATGTACAATTTATCTTATAAATTTATATTATTTTACGTTTGGATTAAAAATACGCAAAATAAATACAATTAAGAGTTCACGGATATATAATATCTATAACCGCGACCGTGGTTAACGTTTATGATATTTGTATAAAATTAGTAACGAGGAAATCGTGTCATCGATTCATGTTGAAATAAAAAACTGTAAAACATTTGTGTTCAAATTCCAATGCTTCTGTTATTTTTAAAATTAAAACTAAAAAACACGTTGTGAAATTTCGGACACATATTTGTAATTCAGTGGACGCAAAGTGTGTCAGGAAACACGGTATTACGGGCCCTGTTAAATCAAATTATTATAAATTTAACGCGTTCGTTATGGAACCAACCGTTCCCGGTGTATCAGTATTGGACGAACACATAGAGAAAAAAAAAAAAAAACCAAAAACAATATGCGTAAAACATTAACTAATAACCGCGGTTCCGAAATATTATTGACGCCGTATCGTCGCGAATGGGACAGAGCTCCGTTCGCTCCAGTCGCTCGTAACCACTCCGCCTAACCTAGACGAACTCAAACCGACCGAACACATCTCTTATAATCAATGTGAGATGACCCGCGCACACAGCCGTTAATGAATTACTGCGGTCGTCGGTTGTGTAGAAAATCGAGGCTATACCTACGTGCATACACGCGACGTCTTTTATTATTATAATGTTAGATAATATTGATTTCCTGATAGTAAACGGTTTTCGACAGCAATAACCTCACTCGGGTGTATGTACAGTCGGTTATCTGCCCAGTCGGAATAAAATAAAATTTAAAATTTATTTTTGTCGTGATGAAGAAACCAGGTTCCACTTCGCCATTTTTTTGGGCGCTTTTTGCGAATTCTTTCTCGCAAACGTATTAGTACACCTTTGTAGAATACCTGATTGATTGTTTGTCCATGGGGCACAAATTCATAATGAACAATACCTTCAATATCAAAAAAAAAAAAACAATCAGCATTGTCTTGACATTCGATCTCACTTGGCGAGCTTTTTTTGGTCGAGGGGAAAATTTTGTATTCCACTGAGATGACTGTAACTTTGTTTCCGGATCGTACCCATAAACCCGTGTCTCGTCCCCTGTGATGATGTTTTTATGAAATTTATATCAGCAGATCGATTTTTAAGGTCTTGACAAATCGTCGAACGATTTTTCTTTTGTTCCGATGTCAACAACCGCGGAACGAATTTAGCAGCTACCCTTCTCATCTGTAAATTTTCCTTTAAAATTTCATGACAAAATCCAATTGAAATTCCTGCTTCATTTGCTAACTCGCGAACAGTTAATCTGCGGTCATTTCGCACTTTTTCATAAATGTTCGCCACAACATCATCGTCATTGACTGTCGACCATCCTTGAAACGTTTAAACCCCTCGAAAGTAACGGAGCGACTTAAAAAATCGTCTCCAAAAGCAGTTTTAATCATTGTGTACGTTTCAGTTGCATTTTTACCAAGTTTCAAGCAAAATTTGATATACACACGTTGTTCGTTAATTTAAGACATGACGAAAACGGAGAACGAAACAAACTGAATAGATTTAACCACGTATTAAACTGAGATAAGATAGCGACTTCGGGTTTTGTTCAAAATATTCTCTTATACGTTGGAAATACATCTAATTATAATTTAAAACGTTATCATGTATAGATTAACTGCAATAATATTTGTCCTGGTACTTTTTGAACAGACTTCGTATTCCGTTAAGTGTATGTTGTTGATTAATTTCGACCGCAGTGTATAGCCGTAGGTAGTATAGTAATACATTATAGCCGCACGTTATTTCTCTTCTAAATCGATTTCTCATAATATAATATCAATTATTATTATTATTATTATCATCATCATCGTCCGAACCGCGTCTTTGAGGAATGAAAAGAAAATATCGAAACTGCTGTAAGCGAAAATATTTATACACGAACTTTTTTGTGTAACGCCGAAAAGTTTTCAAAAGTAATACCCGAGTTAACCGTAAAGTTTTATTCAAACTTAGCTAATAATATTAGGAGTATTACTCGAAATAATGTTTAAATTAAAATTATTATGTATTCATAAGCTTCTGCATTCGTCTTCAATTAATTAATAAAATATTACGCCGCGATCGAACAATATTTTGCGTACAATTCGGTCTGATCGCTTTTACGACACGTTCAGTCAGTGGCGCAACCAGGATTTATTTCTGAGGGGTGGGGGGAGAATATGAATTTAAAAACGATTCAATTTCGGACGGTGTTTGGTGGGGTGAAGGGGATAAGGTTAAGCTAAGTTTATGAGTGAAATCATTATAATGTTTAACTTTCATTTGTAGACAAATCATAATGGAAAACAATTTATTTATTTTAATTATAAGTATTCAAATATACTCTACCCATAAGTCATAGTATAATAATAATAACTTACTGTCTAAGATTAATTCTTCGAGTAGAGTGCCTCGTCATTTCATCAACCACTGAATCTGTTTTAACTTCAATGTCTGTCTGTATATGTTTAAAGTAACCATTCCATTAAATCTTTGCAGTCCTGTAGTTTTTCTTAAATAAATGGGACACCATGCGAGTGTCATAACCAGAACCTTATTTTGGGGGTGATTTGAGTATTAGGTGATTATAACGTAACCTTTAAGTGATCTGCTTTCATAAATGAATGACAATGATATAAATGAATTCCATTATTATTCAATTATTGCTTGGAAATGGAATAGTTGAAAAGTATTATTTAATACCAGACATCGTTCAAAAACATTTAAAAATCATAAACAATTAACAGAATACAACAGTGAAAACAGATCATAGATATAGATTCAAATATTTTTTTTGCTCATGACTATAACACCTATCATTTAATTATTGATACAAATGAGTTAGTGTAATATTACATCTACCACAACCATGGTTATACAATGATGGGTTCTGAATTTTTTCTACAGCAAATAGCAACACCAGCAATATAGAACATTTCTTTACAATTGTGGATAATATTCTTATTAAAATTCAAATTGATAAAATATAATTTATGTGTGTGTGTTGTACCAAGAATATTTAACGTAGAAAAAAAAAAAGGTTTTGGGTTGTCATATATCACCCACATCACCCCCTCCCCCCACTACCCCCCTGGTTACTCCACTGTACCGTGCCGAGTACGATTATATCTTCGAATTTATAAAATATTTTTTTGAAAATAATAATAAAAATAAATTCGATAAATATCCGCACGATAATATTATCCGCAGTCGCGTATTATTATTATTATTATGACGGTTTAAACACATTTATGTATATAAAGTCAAATATAATGCGATTTCATATGCTTTATTATTTCCCTCGGATCTAAGTCGCTTTGGCGTTATTATAATAATACCGTCATAAACTTTGCAGACTGTTTCCTAGTTGCAAAGTATATATTATTAACGTTGGCTACGTTCGTTTACAAAGTAAAAGTAATACAAAGTCGTATAATGTAATACGTCTTGTTTGAATAAACAACGGTTGTTGTTGTGTGCGCGCGCGCGCGCGCGCGTGTGTGTGTGCGTGTGTGTGTGCGTGTGTGTGTGTGTGTGTGCGCGCGTACAACAGTTTAGCTTGTATATATTATTAAGTGGAGCGCAATGATACGCGAGCGTGTATTCAAGTATAATAATACATCTCCCCGCAGTCTAGTAGATTAGGTATCTAGGCACACACGCGTATTTATATATATATGTATACACATTATAGCTATACGGCCAGCTTTGGGGGTAAAATCAATAGCTTTATTCTAATGGAAACGCGCGGGGAAAGAAAAGAAATGAAAAAAAAAAAAAAAATTAAAGCAAAACGTTTGTGCTTTTAATTATATACGCGACGGGTTCGAATCGCACTGTATTCAAATCGAAATCGTCTTTCGTAAAAACGGCGACGGTTGACGGCGGCGATAAAAAAAAAAAAATAATAATAATAATAAAATATAATAAAAACTTGATATTTTACGGAGAAAATCGACTCTCGAAAACGTTCGCGAAATTAATTTCGTTATTTAAATTTTTCGCACAAAAGAAACACTACCTACCCATTTAAAAAAAAGGAAAAAAAAACCACCTCTGAAGAATATTCATTTAATTAAACGTCCCCGTATAATTATCATAATTATAATGGCATAATATAATACAATTAAAACATGTATATATATATATGTGTGTGTACTTAGAACTATTGCATAATTATATTCGTTATTTATATCAAATCATTTTTGAAAAAAAAAAAAAATCACTTTTGCGTAGTAAAAAACTTATAATTTTCTTCTTGATTAGATTAGATCGCGATATTTTGCGCAAACCAATTATTTTAAAAACAATCGATATTCAGTTGATTGTATAATTGATTTGTTTATTTAAATATTAACTTGCACCGTCAAGACTAAACTGTTATAATATATTATATCTACTTAAATACCTAAACTACGTATTAATGATATGTCTACATTTTTTCGATTTTGTTTTTGTCGTAGTTAAAAAAATCTCAGAAACCCGAAATGTTCATCAAATATTTTTATACATGATCATTCATTAAGCGTGCTCACCCTATTTTTATTATTTTTTTTTTTTCGTTAAATTTTGAATACATTCACATTCTGATTTTCAGTATTCTTAATTGTAGCCGATATTATCGAATACTCGGTTTTTTCACAACATTCAAGAAGTGTGACGACACCAACTTTGGTTTTTCAAATGAGAACCTGTATTCAACATTTCACAAATAGACGGCGTGTTACTTTAAATGCATTTTGGTATTGAAATTTTTGATTTCCGTCAACCCGTTGACGAGTTGTTTGAGTTTTAATTTTACGTAGGGGGAGAGTAGTGGACAATCAGAATTTGAATAAATACAAAATTTAACCAAAAAAAAAAAAAAATGGTTTGAGCACGTTTAGTGTATATGTATATGTATACACGTTACACATATATTAGGTAATATATTATTAACCTTTTGAAAATCTGGTATAATTTTCAAACTAATCTGGCGATTCCAGAGCCGTTTGAAATTGTCGACGATTTTTTTTTTTTATTGGTTTTATGCGAATACAATATACATAATGTTAATAATACATTGTAAAATATATTTGTTTGGCTTCTTAAAAACGCTTGAAAAATGTGTATAGAATGTTCGTGGTAAGTTGCTCTTTCGACACTGTCATGCAAATATATATATAGTGTGTGTGTTATATTGTACATTTATAACAAAACCGAGATGTGGGTTATAGTCATTAATTTATTTTCTAATGTTTCTTTTTTTTTTTTTTTTTTTTTTTTTTTTTTAGATCAATAATAATAAAACTATAAAATGTATTCTCGAGAGTATAATCATATTGTTTTAATCGTTTTAGTAAACAGTTAAAATTAATAATTTCATATTACGTAAGTTATTCGTAACTGCGTGTTATTATTATTTAGAGCTTAAAATACGAATTATTTTGATAGATGATCGTTATCTATAGTTATACAAACGAACAAACCTCTCTTTTTTTTTCTTTTTTTTTGTTCTTATAGATTTTTATAAACTATAGATATACTACACGGTATTTTATTATTATTATTTTTTTTATGTATTATAATAAAATTTTATTATTCAGGTCGAATGAACGCCAAACGTAAAGGGGCCAATCCCTTAGACAAGGTCTACAGGGAAATAGCATTGTTAAAAAAACTCGATCATCCCAACGTAGTAAAATTAGTTGAAGTATTGGAGGACCCGGACGAGGATCATCTATATTTGGGTACTTTTTTAGAATTGTTTTTTTAACAAATTTAATTTCTTTAATGTTTTCTAATTATTGTGGTGTTTTTCTTTTTGTAGTTTTTGAATTATTAGAACGCGGAGAAGTGATGCAAGTACCCGGCGATCCTCCGATGTCTGAATCAAAGGCCAGATCGTACTTTAGAGATATTTTATTGGGTTTGGAATATCGTAAGTACTTTAAAATTCGATGTAAAATACAAACAAATTGCAATCACAATAATCGATAAATTATACACGCGACGTTTCCAATTCCTTTTTATGTATATTCGTTTTTCAAAATATTGCGAATGAGAGTGAATAATATTACGTATTACCTATATTGATTTTTTATAACTGTATGTCTAAGTATCGCCCGTTTGATTTCTCGAAAAACTTCTCGGGCAATAATAACTTTTCGAATGTCCCGTACCTATACAACATCGATTGAAAATTAAATATAAATGGCACTTATAGAGTTTATTATCCCAAGTTTTCGGTTCTTATCAAAAAAGTTTTCGATAAATTTCGCTACAATGTAATAAATTATTCTGTATGGTTTAACGATCCTATTTCGAAAACTATATAGTTTATTGGCATTCCACGTATAAATAATTCCGCGTATCAAATTATTTATTTATTTAATTACTATGTACAGAATGTCTCACGAAAACGTATCCGGTATAATATACCACATTGTATATACAATGGGTGTATATCGTGGGACACCCGGTATGGTTATACTCGAAATCGTTAAATCGACACAAATTAAATGGAGTTTTATTTTTAAAAAAAACCGATTTCTTCCACGTTCTTGTGTTTAATATATAAGGACATTAAAAGGAGTGCTTTTTATAATATTAGTTTGGCGTTTATTTGTTTTTTTTTTTACTATGTACTTTTATTGTTGTTTCGATACACAGTGCACTTCCAGCGGATCGTGCACAGGGACATTAAACCGTCCAACTTGTTGATCGACGCGAACGGCCACGTAAAAATCGCCGATCTGGGCGTGTGCAACGAGTTCGACGGCAGCGACGATCTGCTGAGTTCGAGCGCCGGCACGCCCGCGTTCACGGCCCCCGAAGTGTTGGACCCGTCGACCACCGCGTACAGCGGCAAAGCGCTGGACGTCTGGGCGCTGGGGTGCACGCTGTACGCGTTCGTCTACGGCCGGTTGCCGTACAACGCGGACTCCGTGTTGGCCATCCACGATCAGATCCGGACGCAACCGGTGCAGTGGCCGGTCGACCCGGAAACGTCGCCGCAGCTGGTGCACCTGTTGCACCGGCTCCTGGACAAGGACCCGAACACCAGGATCACGTTGCCGGCCATCAAGCAGCACGACTGGGTGACTCGGTCGGGCGCCGAACCGCTGCCCACCGAACAGGACAACTGTCAGCTGGTCGAGGTCAGCGAGGAGGAGATGATGAACGTCGTCAAGTCCGTGCCCAAGCTCAACACCCTGATACTGATCAAGGCCATGCTGAAGAATCATTCTTTCGTCGTGAGTTTCCATTATAGTACTATACGCCTTACACCCATCTGCGTAAACGCGCGCGTAACCGTATACCCAAGCGTACGCGGCACGAACCAACGTACGGGCCGACCGTCGAAAATAGTTTCCGAAAAACCCGAATGGGTGTGGGGGGGGGTCGCCGAATTCCGGTTTCGCGTGGGTGGCACGCAAAACAAACCTAAAATCGATATTCGCAAAACCGTTTAACGATAACTACTAGAATAATAGTAATAATACTGTTACTACACGAGTTCGATATCTTTTCTCGGTCGTAAACCAATCGGATCGTTTAACTTGCGAACTCGCGTCGTCCTATAATGTGCTGACCCCCGTACGCCACCCACCCTTCCCCCCCCCCCGTAACACTTCGCCGCCGTTCGTACTGACTACGCGGGTGCCGAGACGTTTATGTTGTTTTTACACGTCTTCGGGTCTCGATTTGATTTACGAACTGCGGAAAATAAAAAGACACGGACAGACTTCACACGACGGGTGGGCCGCTGTCGTAGGTGACTATTCGGGAAGGTAGAGGGGATATAGAGGTGTAGGGGTAATGTTCATCTGCACGCTGCAACGGTTGACCGTTGCTAACGAAAAACGATACTGAGAGGAGTTCGGTTAATAGTGTCGATTTGTAATGTTTACGAATTTCAACAAACTTTGATACTAAAATTCTAATAAATAAAAACCACATTAAAATCGATTTTTTTTAACCCCTAAAGTACGACTCATAATAAACCTGTTGAATTGTCTAGCATTTTTATTCGGTTTCAAAAAAAAATTGTATCCTTAGGGTACGAACAAAAATTACGTAAAACAATAGTTCAAAAATGGATACAATGATTTAAACATTTTACCGCGTCCTAGGAAAAGCAAACACATAAATTTTTTGTCCAAACTAACTTCAATTCTGTACGAATATTTTTAACTGAAAAAAAAACAAAAAAAATCGAAAACACAATAAATTTCGTACATTTTCCCGTTTATTACGAAAACAGCCGGGAAAATCGAAAAAACGACGTCGATCGAGTACCGCCCTAGTCAGATTTTCTTTCGGAAAGAGTGTCACACTTGAAAATCGGAGCGAAATTGCTGGCAGAAAAGTCGTCCATAGAAAAAAAAAAAAAAAAGAAGAAGAAGAAGAACATCATTGTGAAACCAATACATTCCCCCGCTCGGCTCAGAATCTAAAAACGTATTTACAAACGTGTATAAATATTTGAACGGAGCGTTTGTCGAACAAATATATTTTTTATCCATGCACATTGAACCGCGGGCAAATATACGACAGTCCGGTATAACGTGGTAGGGACAATAATAATATGCGCGAAATAATCTCGAAATCAAACGAATTCACACCCCTTAGCGGTTGATGTGTGTGCGTGCCCCGGGGCCAGTTTGTACCCGAAACATTGACCGGTACCGACGAATAAACGTTTTTTTTTTTTTTTTTTGTTGCCCGGCGGAAATCCGGAAATCGAAACTTTTTACGCGCTTGATTGTTAACCGATAAAACGACCGCCGATCCATTCCGATTCAAAAGCGCCGGGTTTTGTCAATGCCACGGTTTGGAGAGGGGCTCGCTATTTTATAAACACGGTGTACTGCAGTTTTACCCGAATCTTTCCCGCGTTTTTATTTTCCTTAAATTGTCCGTTAAACAGCAATTACTAAAATATAGCAATTTGGTGGTCGTTTTATATGTGTTTTAATATTTTAACATCGTGAGAAATCACAAGACGATCTACACTTTGTCTCTGTTATCGATATCAAAAAAAAACGCCCGTTCATCTTTCTCCGATAGTTTGTTAAATGAATAAAATTAGTATTTTGAGAATGTACCTGACAATTATTGATTTTTTTTTTTTTTTTTTTATATAGTATAAGAACCGCAGAAGGGTGCGAGTTCCGTTTTATCGAGTTCGCGGGGGGTTTCAGCCCCAGACACCTCCCCCCTCCCCTCCCCTGTACACGGCGCCCGTGTTCCGATTCAATATCGGCCCGCGGGCTTGTCCGGGCAACGGGAATGTTTTCCGCTCTGCGAAAAAACAGCGGCGGATGAAAATATTATGTCTACGGGAGAAAGGGAGAGCGGGGTACATTTAAACTCGTAGGTCGCGCGCTAGGCATATTACCGTTAGCCGTACAGCGGTGCCGTCCATTCGAAGTCACCTATAACGCACACCGAAGTATTCCAGTCGTTCGCGCATGCCACCCCGGAAACACTTTTCCGGTCGAAATTGTCAAATTTGATTTTCGCAATTTCACCCGGGTTTTCGCGCTGTTTCCGGCGCATTGTTGTCGGTACGCGGTATCGTAAATAAAATGATTGTGTTGTCCGTTTCAGAATCCGTTCGCAGCCGATGAATCGAAAAGAAAACTCCAGCCGTCCAACCGGTCGCACTCGGCTCCCGGCGCGTGCTCCTGGTTCGGTACAAGGTCAGTTCGGTTATTATTATTTTCGTACCGTTATCGTTCGAAATCGCCGGTCCGCCGTCGTGGGCAGGGGCGGAGTGGCCGTACTGGAAATGCGAAAATTTTCCGGACGGCCCGGATCGAATTATGGCCGGTGGTGGCCACGACGACACGTGTACACGATATTTTAATATATCTCGTATTGTTAAAACAGCGCAGCGAAAGGTTGCGCCGAGACGCGTGTTATAACATTGTAATATATTCTTATTTCGACGGTACCTGTTAAGTTTCTTTTTTTTTTCGTTTAAATTATTATATCGGTATGGATACTGCTGAAATCACTTTTTCGAATTTTCCGGAGGACCAAAAACTCCTCCCACCCCCTCTTTTTTTTGCGCCCGTGTTTCAAGTGAAAACGTGTTTAGCTCCCTTTTTATTCCAAATCCTGGCTTCGTTACTGATTTTAAATTAAAACGCGAGACGAATTTCCTTCGATAGATACGTATTTTATCGGACGGCCCGAATGAATTTTAATCTTCCGGCCCGAATTTGATTTCCACTCCGCCCCCGGTCGTAGGTAACATAATATAATAATATAATACCTACGCCGCAATTTCGACTTTGTCCTTCGGATTAACAATTAATTTATAAATTTCAATTTCAATATATTATGCACACGGTCGTTTATTCATTACCTATACTGATGATGTCCATGTCGTTTTTTACAGATAATAAGATCCACATGGCACATGCCCACCTATATATTATTAACGAATTTATACCTAATTTAAAAATCGCTTTATTGTGTGTCCTCGATATACTTATATAGGTAATATGTTTTTTAATCTTATATGTATTATAATATATGTGATTAATAATTGTTGAAAAGGTTGTGGTTAAGCGTACACCATAATACGGGTAGGCCACAGATTTACGTGGAATGGTATTATACTTATTATATATATTATAACTGTAAGTGACGATAAAAAAAAACCGATTCTTAGTTAAGCTCTATCAAACCTATTATGTGTTTTTTTTTTTTTTTTATATATATATACCATAAATCTCGTATCAGTATTTCGCGGGAGAATTCCCGAATGAATATTAGTTACGAATATCTTGGCTACGACGGCGGTATAGTACGAGTAATAATATTATTATAGCGATACAGATATTGAGATTTTATTATGTTTCGTCGGAATATGATTTTCAAACTAACTGGACCATGACAACCATTAATTTTCTTTTCTTTTCGTCCGTGTAACCAAGGGAAACCGGAAATCGATAATAAAATAAAAATGTTTCCGTTCAAATTCCAAAATCCAAGTGCCAAGGGGATGAAACGTTTGGAATCTTACTCGTCTTTATCTGGTTAAATCCAGACAATATTTATACAGTATGCATTATTTTATGCATTTTATGTAATACTCATATTTTTTTTAAACATCGAAAAATATAATAGACGCTACGTTCATAAACTCCTTGTTGGTACTTAGTGACTGTCCGGGATTTAGAAAAACGTATTGTTTAAAAACGTGTATAGCGAGACGTTGAAAACGTTCGAAAAGTTTCATTCCGAAGCGCGTAGGTAGATATAACCTTTTGGGGATTTTTTTTTTCGGTGTGTAATTAAACACGAGGGGTTTATTGAAAAAAAAATTTGTTTGCAATTTTATTTCGCCTGATAATAAATCACGAAAAACCGATTACAAAAAAAAAAAATGCAAGTACGTTCAAACAGCTTAGGTGAGAATTGCGTAATATTCTGAACAACAGCTGGCAGAATCGTTTTTTCGATGATTTATCGTAGCTCGTACATTATTTTAAAAACATTTCTGATGCTCCGTGACATACAAGTCTCTGAGCGTAGCCAGGAATAAATTTGTTTTATTATAGGTATTATGGTGTGTGCGGATTTTTTTTTCTGCACGTAAACAACTTTTTCGCCAGAAAACTTGCACCGATCAAGAAACAACAAGACAGCTCTTTGTAGCATTTTGGATTTATTTAACCAAATGAAAAAAAAATTTCTTGATATTTTTTGTGCGGTTTTAATAATAATTTGGAATACATAGAAATTTGTATACGAATTAATTATAAATTGTACTCGGAGGTTAAAAATAAAATTTGAGCAACAGTTATTATTATTTTGATAAAAGTTCAAATTTTGACGAAAGTTATAAAAAAATGCGGCGCTTATAAGAACGCGTTTAACCGACCTTCGCTCAGAATCGGACTTCATCAGCAATTGTTTATCGTCGCGAACAGTTATTTATTTAAATCAAATGACTTCACGTATCCTTTACCTGTCCGACTTCCCATCGATATCTGTTATGGCACGCTACCATTGCTATCATTAGCATTATCATCTCATTTTTTTTTTCTACGTTTGTTTTTTCTCGCCACTTCTCTCCGAAATAGCTATACTATAATATTATGCAGTACCGTAGTTACGAATTATTTGTATATTATCGAATAAAATTAATAATGTATTTTTTATATTTTACGTCATTTCCGTAGATCATTGTCGGCGGATACGACCACCAATCTTCAGCCCGTCAAAGAACATCACAGTACAAAAGACAAATGAATACGTCATGATGTAGATACCTCTAATGTATTTGTGCTCTTTTCTATTTTTTTTTTTTGAAATGTAATTCTTTTTATTATTGTAATACTATTATCTAAATTTTAAACGTTTAAAAAAAAAAAAAAAACACTACCTGATATTTTATTGTACCTATTCATTATCTTTGCTAAACACACGTTACGATACGTTCGAACAATCATTTTCAACAGTGTATTTCAATATATGTGATTTTATTATACTAAAATTATTTTATACAATCTATTTTACCATGTCCACCAAAATATCATGATTATATAATATTATTAATAACTATATTATTATATGCGCTCTTATTATTTTTTTATTCGTTTAACTTATAAGTGGCGATGGCCGTGTAAAATTTTATATCGCCCATATTTTACTACTTATTATTATTATTACTATTATTATTGTTTTTATTATATTTCTTTTTATACCCTGTGTAAATACGTATAATATAAAAAATAAACGGACAACAACAAAAAAATCGTCGCGTTTTCTTATACCGGATAATCTTTTCTTTTTTTTTTTTAATATCATAAATATCTCAAAAAGAAGTCAATACGAAAAGTTATATTTCTCCACGAATCAGTAAACTATCTTCAGTTCTGGAGGTGAGTACTAGATAATTTAGTTTTTCCTCAAAATCAAATATCACTCACAACACCACTGCCGCACACGACCGTTTGATACGAATTTAGAAAAAAGTATCGAATTTCAATGTTCTGTAAAAAAAAAAAGTATAAAATACAACTTTTGATCGGAGAAAACATTCAAACATAGAAAATATGAAATGCGACCGAAAAATCGAAAAACAGTACTAAGGATTTAGAAGGTGTAATGGCGGATTTAAGGACAGAACCGCGAGGCCCCCCCCCCATTAACCTAACGTTTAAGTTAAAAATTTAAATAAAAGATCGTAAATCAATATATAAGCCGGAAGATGTTATGGATTCGTTATCTAAACACACTCACGAGAGTTTACAATAATTATTATCGTTTTTTTTTTTTTTTATATTTTAAATTTTTACTACTTACCTATACTAAATTTTACTAAATTATACTAAATTTAAATACTATGATAGTGAGTTTTTTTTTTTTTTAATTTACATATAACGTATTTAACACTACCCGTTATTAAAAACTTTTTTCCCCCACCTAAAAAATCAAAAAAAAAATCTTAGATCCGTCACGTCACTGGATGTAGGTGTAGAAGCCATCATTCACGACCCAGCGGCTCTTACTGACGTGGCGTGGCTAGCACAGGTTGAAATAGTCAATTATGATGTTCGCGGTCAGTAATGGCCAATCATTTCAAACACAGTTCATGGAATCGATAACGTATACTTACATACTGAACACGTATAACAGTGCTTCATAAACTTCTTTTGGTAATGTGACCCCCTTAATTTAATGTACAAATGTTATGGCGTCGTAGAATCGTTGACAATTTGAAATTGTAGGGAATTTATTTTGCCTAACTATATTGTGTATACTAAACTTAAATTTTTGAACGTAGATTAAATAATTAGTAAATACATATTATAGTGGTGGGAAAAATCCGGACTTGCCGAAATTCGATAATCCGGATTTTTGAAATCAAAAAACTTATTAAACATCTGAGTTTTAATTTTTTAACCTTTGACTTTGGGTTCTTTTGGGCTTTTACGTATTCAATTAACAAAACTAAACATAATTATACATTTATTTAGTATAAATATTATATGAATTATCTAATAATAGTTTATTATAATCACACTAGGTAAAATTACCAAATAAATATAAAATGTGTGTGAAAAGTGGCCGTCGGCAAATATTTTAGAAACATCATTTTTTTTTTTTTTTCTATAATATAATTTGGTACACGTCATTTTAGATTATGAGCGTAGCGAGAGGAATCTATACAAAAATATATATAACAGATTTAAATAAAAAAAAAAAAATCGAATTTTAAAATCTAAAATTAGAATTTTCGGACAACTCAGATTTGTATCACATTACTAATACGTATACGTTTTTAATGCCATTGAAAAAAAATTATTTAATATTTTCAAACTTTAGGTATAAATAAATTGCTGATAACTAGACAAAATTAAAATATAAATTAATGTAGGTGCAGGGGTTATATATTTCTGGGTGATTATCCGCTGTGATATTTGAAATATCGATGCTCAAGTTTGATTTTAAATAGATTTTTTTTTTTGATAAAAGTATTTTAAAGTAGGTGAAATAAATTTACGCAAATATTTCATGCAACCCCTTCCCCTTATTGTAATATTCATAAATGGCTCACAGTTTTAGAAACATTGATATATAAGTAATTACAATAGGTCTTTGTACGCAGTTTTCAAATCTCAAGGTTCGGTGTGTAGAAATTTGCCAAAATTCAACCTCAGACGCAGTATTACTCAATTCAAATACAAGTATTTGTTATGTATAAACAATACAAATTTAATACGATTTTCCCTTACGTACTTGAAATTTTCATTTATTATTAAATTTATAATACGGCGTAACGTGTTCTGTCGTTTAGTGATTAAAATTTCTTGATGTTCTCGTCCGTGTTCACTGCATTATTCGTTTTTTCTTGTTCGACAAACAATAACATTAGAGAATCCAATCTTGTTTGTGTCATTGTTGTTCGAAGTTTACTTTTAACAATAGTTAGTTTTCAGAAACCGCGTTCACAACTTACTGCGACTTGTAACAGGTATTGTGACGAATGGCGGTAAACTTTTTCAGAAAAGTTAGAAAAAATAGCGTTCTAGTTCGGAATTTGTAGCCAACCTCACCGTACATGAGTTTTGTTGTTTGTGCTGTATAGTAACCGTTCGGAGTAGCTGATGTATTTTTTAATAATTGTATTTCTGCACAAAAATCATCATCACAGATACCAAACTGTTATTTTACCATTAAATGTTTTCGCCGGTTTCCAATTTCACCATAATATTATATCCAATCGGTTAAAAACCGCAATAACAACAATAATATAAGTACAACGGAAAAAAACGAAAATGAACATACGACAAAACGCTTATCGTCATAATCACCATTTCCATGAGTACATGGTCAACCGGCAAAAAAGAGACCGCCGTATCGCCACTATACTTGTGTATATTTCGTGTACGAAAATCCAATAATAATATCGAACCGTCGAAAAGCCAACAAGCTGAAATTGGTGGTGGCTGAAATTTCGTCAAATTTCACCTTCGTCTCGCACGATGTGAAAAACGGTATTCTCAGTCTCCTACCATAATAATATACTCTTGAGCGCGGGAGCCCGAAAGAGGAGAGGGGTAAGGCGGGGCACCTGACCCCCCCCCCACCATGGATTTCAATGATTTTTTCCCAAGCACTTTTTAGCGTTTGATTTTATTACGGTCCTCCCTGCCTGATAACTTTCCCGCGGGCGCCCACGCTGTTCGTTTATTCGCGTATACCGCGCGTCCCGTCATCGGCGCATCCGAGAAAATCAGCCCTGTATTAACAAAACGTCCGTTGGTTTCGAATTTTTTCGCGTTGTTTTTCCGCCGCGATTTCTTTGGCCGAACGCGATTTTGCGATACCGTAATCGCTCGATAACGTACTATCGCGTAAGGCGGTCGTCACGTGTTTATTCATGTGTTAACACGGTTTGGTATATTGTAAAACGGCGTCGCCTCGGGACGTCGGGTTTCCCCTCCCCCCCCCTCACTCACCACTTCGCAAGACGGGCGACGTTTTAGCGCGCGAACGGGGGTACCGCGGCGGCATAACGAAACAAGTTAGTGGGCAGGCGGGCAGGCGTGTGGGTAGGTATGCTTACACATTTGTATTGTAATACCGCAGAGCCGGACGGGACGCCGCAGGTGTGTAATTATAAGCGCGGATTAACAGTTTTTGTTTTCTCCGGGGCGCAACGCGCGCGAGACAATCGCCCGGCGATCACAACAACAATGCCCGAGACGTGTACGCCGCTTATCGGCGATCGCAAGAACAAGGAGGGGGGGAAAAAAAAAAAAGTGAAAAAACCATACTTACGTGCGCCTCGGCGCAATACGCGAGTACACGCGCGACCGTGCCAAAGTGCCGGCCGCGTATAATCGTTACGTGTTTATCGCGTGGCCGCGTGTACGGCACGGGCGACCGATCGTCGGATATTTTCCGCGAGCGTCGTAATTTCGCGGACAGTTTTTTTTTTTTTTTTTTTTTTTTAATATTTCGTTTCTAAATCGTTTCGGCCGGCCGAGCCGCGGGCGGGAACGCGGACGTTTTTAAACGGGCGTGGCGGTTCTCGCTCGGCCGTTACGGTATTAAAATACGCGCGACTATACTCACGCGCGGGTAAAACGAAACGCGACGGCGGCGATTTCGATCACATTTACCCGCGGGTGGCCGCACGCCCGTCGCACAGGTACACGCCGGACGTCGACGGATCCACCGCGATTTCTGCGGTTTTTCCGAGTAATTCTCTACCCGCGCGGGCTGACCGAGACGGCGACGCGGCGGGACACCGCGGGAAAATGTCCGAGAGAAAACCGCGTTGAGAGACATTTCAGACAGGCCCTGATGACTTCATAACATGTCTGATGTCTGATGTACGACCGCTGTGGATGGGGAGATTATCCGACTCGATTGCTTTCGATACCTGACGATCATTTTTATTTGATAAATATAATAGAACAGATTTATCACGTTTGTATAACACTCATGTAGCGCACGCGGGATTTTTTTTCGGGAGGTGTTTTGCTTTTAATGATTTCCTAGATAGGTGACAGCTCCTGTTATAAATACAACACTGTCACTATTATTACGGGATTACTGGTTTTTTGATGCAATTAATGTGGTATTTTGTGTTAAATGTAATTGAATTTTGTATTGTCGTTTTGTTTTAGGTATTACGTTGTTGAATGTAAAAATTGATTTAAAAAAAATCTAGTGAAGGAAAACATTTCGGGGGGGCGGGGGTTGACCCCCTAACCCCGCCCCCCATCGGTGTCTACCTAAATAATTATATCAATAAAAATATTATTGCTGTATAATCCATGTGTTGTACCGCAGTGTAAATTTCGCTTCTATTCGAAAAAGCATTTTCAATAATCATTCGATTGACGGTTACGTACTAAAGTGACTGGGTTTACCTGGTCGATATTTGTGCCATTACTCATTCATTACTGAGATATCGCTGTGTGTCGACGCGGTCGTTTTGCGTTGGTTGAGGAAATAGGGTACCTTGGTCACATCAAAAAGCAAATCCGGATAAGAATTTGATTCAAATTGACTGTGGTTTTCATTTATCCGTATGACCTCTCTTCGCCATTAACTCGAATAGTCGAGGTTCTACTTTTACTGTACAAAATTAATATTATTCAGTATTTACATTTCAATACATTTAAAATGATCGTTCAGCAGAAGAAACGGCTAACAGACATTCAATAAGATCAAATAAAAAGCATTTTCCTATTAGTTTGATACACAACCTCACTACGAATGTCAACACAAATTACATCAGTATTTGTTTCATCATCTTAAAACAAAACGTCAAAACAAAAGTGACTTTATTGTGCTCATAAATATTAACACAGAGTTCTTTATTTACAAATAATCTTTAAAATAAACTTTAAAGTTTTACCTTTATTTTTTATTTGAATCCTTTTGAATTTGTCATCTCTTCTAAACTGTTCTTTGAAACTTCGTATAACTTTTTTAGAGCCTTCACTATTTATTTTGACAATGTTATGGGAAATGATTTTTGATAATAATGCAAAAGTTTGATTTTTTTTCACCACAAAATTCTTTCATATTACTTTATTATATTTTCAATGAGTAATATATACGTATATTACAAATATTTAATTTTATTAATAAACTGACACAACATAGTGGTTGAATATTTTGGTTTGAATAAATACGGGAAGGGTGTGGGAAGGTGAGTCTTTCTTCGCCACCCCTTAAAATATATACGGTATTAATACTCATATGCCGTACACCTCCCATACTTGACAGAAAAATCACTGTTATACGTATAAGTATACGCGTCAACAAACCGTCATGGTATATAATATTATTATCATGGATCTTTCATAACACTTATGCCACTAAAACCGTAGTAATAATACAAATTATATTTATTTCAGAAATTATGAATAATAAAAATTCACAATTATCCTACGATTTACAATACTTTTAGATTCCGAGCGAAATTAGGAATGTATATTGGTTTTACAAAAACGTATTATTTATTTTTTTTCTGTGAACAACTTTTCTAGCAGAAATTTCGATCCAATTTTCTAGTGAAATACTATTTCTGAAAAAAAAATTGACTAAAGGAGTACTTTAAGGTAATCATTTTTTGATTTTCCAAGGGGTTTTCACAACGAATGGGTAAAACCGGGAAAAACTTAGGAAAAATGGGAAAATTTACAAAATGTATTATTTTCAACTCGTAACTCATATTACGGCCGTTCAAAAAACGATGCATCTAATCAAACTCCGCTTAGAATCGTTATTCGTTAGCAACCGTTAATCGTTGCGTACAGATATAAATTAAATTCCCACTCTACCGTCTCAACATCGCATCTACAATAGCGGTCCACCCATCGTGCGAAGTACGTCTCTACGTTTGTTTGGTAGTATTTTTTTTTTTTTTTTTTTTTAACTTTGAGTGTTTTATATTGGTTTTCCTAATACTTGACTGTTGTACAATTTGGCATCCATTTCCCTGTACGCAATATAAAATGTAAACCACAAGAAGGATACCTATAAAATAAATAAAGATACAGGATGTTAAAGCGGTATATTACTCTAAAAAAATGTATATATATATATATATATATATGGAAACACCATATAAAAGCACGTTATAAAACAATTGGCGTTATTTATCACATGCGATATAATATTTCATATTTGAATTTAATCATATACCTACATCACGTTTTACTACGTATCTTGTATGCCTTCTCGATATTTCATTACCAAATTGAATTGCGCGCATAATGCGTTTCGTAAAACGTATTTTTAAACGCTATAATCTTGATTCGAGATAATTATTTGTATATTATCTGATATATAATTAAATTGCGGTTATGATTTCTACGAGACGAGTAATAATAATAAGCCGCATACCTACTTTAGTGATAATATAATATATTATGTTGGGTTTGCGGGTTTGCCATTTGCAGGGGAACCGCCTACTTAATATGTAGAATCTATTAAATCGTAAGACGAATTTTTTTCCACCGAATTAAAAAAATACTGGTATTTCAATAAGGTACCTAATAGCGTATCGTTTAGGAAACATTATAGTTGAACTTTCCCGTAGTCGTTTGCATCTGCCCGCACTACTGAGGTTGGGAAAATGCGAATTTTTGGAATTTTTTTTTTATCGTAACTCCCAATTTTTCGATAAGTCGTCGAATTTCTGATTTTAAAACTTTGATTTAACTTTGATTACTTCGTGCATTTTTTTTTTTCTATAATAAAATCATCATAACTAAAGTTATTTTTACAAATCAAATATATTATTGTAGAATGTTAAAAAAAAAAAACTTATTCGTAGATAAATACTTATAAAAATGCACCGATCTAGTATAAGACGAATAAGAAAATTAAAAAAAAAAAACAGAAACTCGCATCCGGATTTATGTCACATCATGGCTAATATCTATTCGGATTACCAGCACTCATCAGAGACCCTCTATGATGTTATTATTATTTTCAATATAAAAAAATTTTAAAAAAATGCAATTTCAAGTTGAAAACCTGGTTGTATTTTATACTGTACGGCAAATGATATTGTAGTCGAATCTGAAACAGCGCAATAAACACCGATAAATTAATAACACTCCAAAGTCCGAATACACATCGGAATGCCTGCAGTGGAATTTAATTTAATATATTTTAGTGTACAAATTTATTTTAAAACGTCACTCAATTGTACCACGATCTGTCACGAATAACGTTAGTCTGCCCGTATCACTATATAGTATGTATACATACGTGTACACGTCTGCCTATTTTTTTTTTTTTTTTTTTTTTGCCCTCCGAGGTATGAAAGTAAAATATTTTTACTTTTTTTTACTGAAGGTTTAGATAATTTTTTTTTTAGCAATTTCCTAAAATAATATTCTGGTTAATGATTGATGGTTTAACGGGTCACGGACCACGGTCATGGTTATATTCATCGTGAATCCACGATACATGTATATTGTACATATTATACCTATGTACGAATGTACGTGATTATATGAAAAGTTGGACTGCGCTCGGGCTTTGAAAACATAAATCAGCAGTCCCAGCTCCAAGCTGTAGTGCCGTGGCCGGTATGTATACCTGAAGCAAAATTAAACATAGAATATAGTTAGATACCTACCCGTAATGAGTTACGAAAACGCAATTTGTTTAAATAATTATTATTAACTTCATGGTTTTGTTAAAAAAAAAAAAAAAAAATAATAATTTTTATTTAGCCGTTTGTTATCATCATTTGTCGACTCCTTCCCCGTTCGAATGGCATAACATAGAATAGGCGAGTACCCAGGAACTAATCGGCTTGGTATAAACTCTCATAAACATTGATGGGAACGCATCACTGACTAAACGCTGACCCAATATTTTAGGTAATATGGCTATACTTTACCTATAGATACCCATAAAATTATATCCGAGACCGTTCGACGAAATTATGGTGGCCGTTTAGGCGATATCGGTGCGTGTCCTGAATATTTTATGATGGTCCGCTATATATTATTATATTCCGACTAATCGCCGAACAGATAATAACTACCTACCTACTAAAATGTAATTTCCTAATAAGTAATAATGTTTGTGACCTAGTTTCTGATGGCGCGGTTTTGATGATTCCGAGGCTCGTTACATAATTGTGTACGGTTTTTGTTTTTACTTTTCAGGTGGATAACAGTAACGCTAAACAACAAGCCGTCCCGCCCGGAGTCGCCCGTGCAAAAGAAACGCGGTCCAACAATGAATATTATAAGTGCCGTATTAGGGAATGACTCGGGGCGGTTTTGAACTTAAACGTTATCAAAACTTTTCTCTTGAGTCTCGATAATTAAATGCAAACTTGTGTACATTTTGCAGAAAAACTCGTTTTGAGGCTATCTCGGTGAAAAACGCGAGGAAAAATGTTTTCTTTACAATATAATATTTTGCACGGGGAAACGCCGTTAGAATAATATACCTGTTGTAATTAATCAAAGATACAAGTGAACATATCGTGATCTTCAAATTTTAATTTTCAAATATTCAATTTGAATACAACTTAGAACAAACTTGAATAACTAATAATATTTTATAACAAGACACACTTTTAGATCAGGTAACCAGTGTAGGTGTAGATAACAAATCTGTAGTCTGTATTTTAATTTACTTAATTAATATTTGTTGTGGAGGTTGGAGAGTACCTATTCCTTATTTGGGTTTTTTTTTAATTGAAACACAACTTTTAAACATACAAATGTTATTAATACTACATAATTTGAAGTTTTGACGTAAACTATTACCGACCTTGAAAAATTGACTGTTGGACACTACTAAAACGTACCTATGTATTTATTTATTTATTATTAATATGCGGAGCAAAACTACATTTACATTTGATATGTAAACAAATATGACAGTCATATAAAGTATTTTGATAAATCTAAATATGAGTAAAAATGTATATGCAATATAATTATTAAATATGTATAAATTATGTACCAGTATAGATAAAGTGATTCAAAATGAATAAGTAAATAATGCCAAAAATAAAACGAGGTGCGAAAATTACAACAAATAACAATAAGTTATATACGAATACGCGCAATCGGTAATATATGATACGATTAAACTAATTTATACATGTGTTTAATATTATTTATGTTACCAGAAAATAGATCTAAATGTGTGGAATTACCAATTGACATGAGTATAGTTGACAGTGGCGTCATTTGTGACAGTGAAGCAGTAGTATACGCAGGAATTTATTTCGGTTAGGGTTTTCATTATAGGTTGATCAAAGGCCCGTAGGGGGCTTTACCCTTCCCCCCCCGCTTTATGGCTGAACTAGTAAATAATACCAATATTAAAACACAAAATAATTCTTGCAAATTCCTATTTTTATATGAATTGTCTTAACTCTTAAAATCTTGTAGGTACTTAATTTGATAACTATACAATATTTTAGTAATAAAATAAAGTGTTTGGTAATAACATAGCATATACTACGAACGAAATAATGAAATAACTAAACAACATTCATACAGTTTTAAAAGTAACAATTTTATATTTATTTTAAATACATTTAATATCATGGTTATTAAAGCCGGAGCCTGATAGCGAAATTCTACTTCAGCAATTACTCCCTTCCATTGAAAACGCATTGTTAACAATTGAGTATAAAATTCCAAAACCAAATCAGTTTTTACAATGACAAATTAAAAAACTGGTAAGATACATTTAAAAATAAACATCATCAAAAAACCAATGCATTCCTTACTACACTAAGAACCTAAAATATTTATCAGATTGTAGGTGTGTATATTGCATATTCTTGAATATTAATCTATAGATAAAGATAGTAGATAGAAAGTAGGTATTATACTGACTTC
This sequence comes from Cinara cedri, assembly GCA_902439185.1. Lineage (NCBI taxonomy): Eukaryota > Metazoa > Arthropoda > Insecta > Hemiptera > Aphididae > Cinara > Cinara cedri. The sequence goes on along the minus strand of CABPRJ010000491.1, from coordinate 58,610 downwards.
ATTAACTTAATCCATTTGAGCCTAAGTTTTTAATTGTAGATAACTTAAAAATGTACAACCATTTTTTCACTATAATGTTTGCAATTAAATACCCAGCATTACGTTTTATAATCAAAAACTTATTAGATATACAGGGTGATTTTTGATATTATAAACCAGCAATTATCTCAGAGGATTTTAAATGAATTTGATTTCTGTTTTTCCTAATCTTTATGGAATCGTCCAAGCTTTATTTTGAAACCATTTTTAGTTTTTATCCCTACCCTATGTACCTTAAATAAGTGCATACTTTTGATTTTAAAATAGGAACCCTTTATTTTGAACACAGATTTGAATAGCGAATGTTTTTCTAGAAATTCTGATATGCATAACACTAATATCAGATTTACCGTTTAAATTTGTATAACTCTTAATATTTGCTGGTTCATGATAAAAAAATCACTCTGTAAGATCATTTTAAATATGTTTACTTTCAATAACATTAAAAAATCTGCAATGCTATAAGTATAGGGACATTGGTTTGTTTGGATCCCGATGTGTAATCTTTTCGGAACATCGTTATCACTAATGTCACGTATTAAGAATATGGCGCGGTGATAAGCAGAGTATAGTGTAAACCTAATTAGGTTAATTAGTGCAGACCTAATAATAAACATTTGTTAATAGCTCTATTGTCTATGGTGTAAAGTGTAAACCATGATAGAGTAGATAGAGTAACAAGACTAATTATTACTCTATGCCATAGAGTAATGATGCAAAAATGCATCAATACCAAAAAATGCTTTGTTAGCATTATACAAAATGGCTTATAGAATCACTAAATGTAAAAAACCTCATACAATTGCTGAAGAGCTTATCCTACCAGCTGCAGTAGATATGGTGAATATGAAAGAAATGAGAGTGGCTGTATCTACTTTGATTCCAAGATTTGAAAAATTGTACAGTGATTTGCAAGCGCATCCATCCCATTAATTTAATGTTTTCTAAAAATGTATAAAATCTTAATAAAATCAAATTTTTAAAATAATTTCTTTGTGATTATAATAAAATAAAAATGTAATAATTAAATAATATTTTTTTTTTATTATCCTTAAAATGTTCTATTCTTTATTTTATCTAAAAAAAATGGTCATTGGTTTTATTAGGGGCGCCGTAAGAAAAATTCAGTTCTAAAAAGGCGCCGTAAGACGAAAAAGTTTGGGAACCGCTGCTCTATGATGTAAACCTCGATTGTAGGCATAGACCGTACTACTTACGTGCTAGACTTAATACAGTTACAAATGGCGACCGTACTTCAGTGATAATGTTGAGTTGGCTAGTTGTTTGTTCAAAATACCATAATCATATTATTTAACAAATGTAACTTTCTATTAAGTCTATATCTTAGTCCATGACAATCACAGACGTTTTTTTAATTGTACTAAAATTAGCCTTACAAATTATCAATAAAAAAAATGTTTAATAATATTTTGGGAGGAGAAAGAAATTTCGGGGAGGGGGGAAGGAGTTAAAACTTTAGAACTCTACCCTTGCGTTCGCCTCCTGGAGTGAAGGGTTGTGGGGGCATTTGTCCCCTCTAACATTTAGCCTTCACTCAGCCTTTTGGTTTATTTCTGGCTTTTAGATAGAAAAACGGTCGATATATAGTTACCTACTGTTTGTTCGTGTGCTCTTACAAATAATTAACCCGTGGTCTAATTTTCGATTTCTCTGTTTTTAACCGGTTTTTATGATTTAGCGAGACAAAAAATTTTTTTATACTTTTTAAAAAGAAAACGCATAGGGTGAATTCACGGAAATATGTATTGTAGGTACCAGCTATTTCTTTGTAAATATGAAATCTGGGAAAACTTATTAAATGGAGGACAATTCGTACGAAGCAATACAGTTTTTTAATTTTTTTTTTTTGAGGGGGGTTTACGTCTTGATTTTTTTTCATCAGTCGGTAAGTTTTTGGTTAGTTCGCTCCAGTCTACCGAAAATTAAAATTACGGCATTGAGATAAACGTTTGTAAACGAAAATACAGCGTTTTCACTTGAAGAAGGTCAATTTATGTACACATGCAATATTTATGAACAAAAAAAAAAGAAATGTCGCTAACATGCAGGTACCTACTTATTTGTTACCGTTCTTACCGGTTACCTATACTTACATATACCGCAGGTTCTTTGACCAATAAAATTGATTTATAAATCGTTATTTCACTATCTATTCAGTAAAAGCATGTATTGCAAAAGAATGTATTCTTATTGAATTGTAAATACCTACTAAAATAGGTTGTAAGTAGCTACTGTTTAAAGCCGTATAATTATAATTCATAATTTCAATAATAATATCGTGGACGGCGGATGCATTTTGAAGCTTTGAAATCGATAACCTTCTCGTAAAAGCACCTATTGTTGTTAATTAAAATGCATAGATATGTAGGCACCTGACATGCATAATAGGTGTCACCCCCAATCGTCGAGGTCAATTTCAAATGAAAAAAAATAAAAGCATACCTACCTACGTCTTAATTGATGTTCCCTATATAATAATCATGGTTTTATTGTACTCAAAATAATAACAGTAGGTACGTATTATAGGTATAAGTTTTAATTAAAACATTTTTTTCAATAATTTTATTACGTTTGATGGCGTGTAATAAATTAACAACTAGTACCTACTGGTCATGTAGAAACATAAACAAAATGCGTTTAGCTCAGCGTATTTTATTTCTTCACGTTCTTTATTATTAAATCTGTTAACCTATTGCACGCAGTATTATTAAGTTCATGTGTTCGTGTTATCATTTCAAAATTTCACAGTAACCAATACTAGTTTCGGATATTATTACTAGGTAGGTACCTGGGTCCCAGCCTATCTATGTATAATAATATTTATAAAATAAAAGAAAAAACCTTGTACTACTATGTAATTAACATGCAAGTAGTGGTTAATTTAGGTATGGGACTTCAGAGCGGCAAAATTGTATTGAATATTTTTCTTTATTTATTTAGATTTACATGACGATCACTAATCAGCATAACGTAATACACTTAGCCACCGATTATCATTTGCTTTATAGATCATTTAAGAAATGAGTAGCTCTGAAATTTTACATTTTGGTTATTTTTTGTCGCCTTTATTTTAAGGGGCGAAACCACTACCTATCTACTTTTGATTTTCAAATGGTAACTTATACTAAAAACGCCAAAACTTTAAAGTAGAGTATCTCATCAACAGATTGACGAAAATTAAAAAGATCAGCAACGAAATTGATTTAAACTAATACTCCATTTATTTATGGGATTTTTATTATTCTTAGGTTCAAAAATGAAGGTAACAGAATAGAGTAATGCATCATTTTAGAGCTACTTATTTCTTAAATGTTCTAAAAAACAAATTCCAAAAAAAGTTAATACTTCCCGAGATAATGAGTGTTTTACGTTATGTTTATCATTCTAAAATAAGTAAAAATAATATAATATTTAATATAATGTACAAGTATCTATATCGCTGGTTCCAGAGAAGAAGGGCCGATTTTTGGAATTATTTTTTCGTTATAATTTTATCTTATGTAGGTACTTTGTTTTCCTTTATTTTTTGGTCTAAATTGTATATGTTTTCAAAATGATTGTATAATGTTGTATTAATGGATGTCTTCATCCCAGCTAATAGGGGATACCCTCGTCCCAAATTTCCACTTGACCCGGTCTCCTACCTCGCATACATTAATCATTCTCAATTGCATTCAACCACTTATTTTTTAGACTTTTTCTCCCCCTTTTTCCTCCAATGTTTGTTTCCATAACAATAATTATTACTGCTTCTGATTCCTCTTTCCTCATAATATGACTAAACTATCTCACACTATTTTCTCTCATATTTCTACTATCTAACCCACGTCTAAGCTATTTTTTATGTACTAATTTCTTATCCTATCTTCTCACGTTAATACACTCATCCATAAATTCATTCTCACCTCTACTACATTCGTTCTCTCTTCTATTTTTCTACCTCCCATCCAACACTATCGAACCATACAACATTGTCGGTCTCACCACTCACACTCTTCTAAAACTTATTTTTAAGTCTCATTGTTTCATTGAAATCTCTTGTCACAAAAAACACCTAACACCTCTCTCCACTATATCCAACCAAATTAGTTATATGTTGCATATCACCCTAAGTCCTTGTTTAGGACTTCTCAAACTGTTTGACAACATTTTTACACTTGCTATTAGCCTGACACAACCACATTTGTTGCCTCTTATAACAGATATAGATACCATGAGTGTAATTTTATCCCCTACTACTGGGTTAAGTGTATTAATGAATGTATTTTAAAAATTATATTTATTTTATTGTAAAGGTAAACCATACAAAATTGACTTAACCCTACTTCCTGGGAACCAAATATATGCTTTTGGAATATGGGTATATCAATAATTAGGTGTAGATACCTATACGTGTTGAGGAAAAATTTTTTTATCTTATGTTAATAGTAACCTTCGGCAAGTCAGTAAGACATGAAATATTTGCAAGACATGGTTAAGCTTATCATGCTGTTTAACAGTTTAAAATGTTCAATCCAATTTCCTCAATGATTATTTATTTATATGTAAAAAAACACATACACTTTTAGACCCAACAAAACTAATAATGAAATGTGCATCAAAAAATTAAAAGGTTACAACAATTAGTCGGATCAATTTCAATATAAAGTTCTATTAATTTATAATACAAATAATTGTAAAATAAGAGCAGCTTAAAAATATTATGTCAATGAAAAGGAAGACATTTAATAATGACTCATTGATATTATAAAATAAATATGCATGTACATAAAATAACACTTACAGTCAACAATAACAATGATTTTGTTGACCAAATAGCAAATATGTCAATTTTAACACAATTATTTAAAGAATTGAAAATAATGAGATAAGGTTGTAGAGAACCATAAATTAAAGTAGATTTACTCATTACTAACGCCCCTTCACGCAAAACTAGAGGCTTGTTATTGCTTTATTGATCATTTGCTTTTGATTTATTTTTTCATTTTTAATTTTCTGTTTTTAAACAAATTATTATTATAATGTTATATTACAAGAATCTTTTGCTGATGACCTTTGTTATAGGAATCTTGGCCAACTTTATATCGCAATCCTATAATCCAGCCTTGTACATAACTATGCTTATTTCACGTGTGATAATAAATGTCACTGGATGCTGGTACTTATTTATTTTTCCGTCATTCAGCATTTGCTGCACTACTCCCTCAAAAGACCGAAATGCTTCCTAGACAGTACCGCTCACATTAAGAACCACTAATATGGATGAAATCATGGTTAAATAATAAATATAATAAAGAATTACTTTTTATTATTATTTTATTTTTTTTTACAAAACTCTAAATAATTAAACAGGTAGGTAAATATTTACAAAATAATTAAAGCCTAAGATTTAAAATCACATTTTCAATATTTTTCAACAACTAATTCTAGAAGGCGATTCATATTTGATACCAATTTTCTTGAATCGTTGATTAAACCGGCTGTAACCATTGAGTTACTGTATAACTAAATAAACAAAAAGTACATTTTAATGAAACAAGATTATATAATACAGTTTTTTTTTTTTTTAATGTTTTTAAAATATGTTTACATTAAATGAATTTTAGAATTATTTTATAAAATATTTTAAAAAATTTTGCAATTCATAATATTTGATAAATTGTGTATTATAATAACATTACCTGTTCAACAATTAATTTGGCTAATTCAGGGTTTGAATCTTTTAACGTGTGCAGTTTTTTTATAATTGCATGCCTAAAAACAAACAATTATTTTAATTTAAAGTTATAATTAGTACATTTTAAAATAAATACTTTGGATTGAGTTCAAGTCGAGGTTGTAAAACTGAAAATAACAATTCTTCATCCATTTGTTTTAGTTGAGTTTTAATAAAATGTCTAGCGGCAGTCATATCGTCAACAGTGATTACACACGGATGGCTTTCCAATTGTCCGGTAGCTTTTACTTTCTTCACTTTATTCCCTAGAGCTGATTCGATCCACGGAAGTAACGAATCCAACTGTAATTGACTCAAACCATCAATGCCTATACCAAAAAATTAACTGATTAGAAACTTGATTACATAATATTCAGGTTATGAATGTCCAGGTTTTCAAAGAAATTACATCTACAATTACATTTGCTGTTTATATTGAGGGACTTTTACACCAACAATATTATTTTCATTGTTTGTCTCGTGTACAATAAAGCATTAAAGACATTCTATACTTCAACATTGTAACTCTATGATCAAGTCATGTGAAAATGTGAGTGTATTCTCTTTGAAAAATATATAAGAACAAAAAACAAACCATAATCAACAGTCTGAGATTCTTGACTGTTAGCAGTATTGATTTCTTTTTCTACTAAAGTGAGTTTGACGGTTTTAAATGTTTTTAGTTGGTATAGAATGATTTCATCGTGTTGTTCATAACAATAGATAACTTCAAAGTTTTTCTTTTTTAATGCTTCTATGTATGGAGAACTTTCAGCCAACGCACGGCTAAACAATTTTAAAATTTTTAAATATAAACTATATTTATTATACTATACTAAATTAACATTACTTAGGAGCAGATAGGTAATATATATCATTTTGACCATCTTGTCTCCTTTTGATATATTCTTCAAAGGATGTTGTTTCACCAGGTTTAGTGTGCGATGATTCATACCGTAAAAGACAAGCAATTTCTTCCTGCAAAATAATACAATTTAAAAAAGTGTTCTGAAAAAAACAAATAAATAAACAGTACCAAATACCAATATTTTGACATCTAAAATTGTTTGTGCTAACTAGGTATGAAGGTCTTACATACTAATAAAAACAATTATATTATTCTATTGTGGAGAGATTAAATTAAAATAGATATATATTATTATTTAAATATCACAATTTAACGGTTTTACAATAAAATTATATTTTAATTCAGCCGCCAGTTGTTCCTTGATTAAGGATATAATACCTACTTATTGTTTTGTAGGCAACTTGTCACTATTATATTGAGTAACTAATATATTAATATCTAATGATAAAAATATTTTATAATATAGGTATTCTTTAATAATATATGTTTTTTGTTGTTTCTTTTTAATGTAATATAGTTCGTTTCTCAATAATATTTTATGTAACATGCTTTTTCATAAATATTCAATAAATTGTATTCAATAGATATAAAACTATTTGTACATACTCTTGTTTACTATCGGTAGACCATTTATGAGACCAGTTATCAAATTGTAGATCGCCTATGAACCCATTACCTCACATTTATCTAAATGTATCTAATAATGTACTATATTAATTTATTATTTAAATGTAAAATATAAATATCTGATAAAATTCAATATTAAAATAAGTACAATTCACTTACAAATTACAAATTTAGGAAAGTATATTAATTTAAAAAATATTCTAAGCGCTGTTTGGTGTTAATAATAAATACAGATAAACACAACACTCAATATGTACTACATTAATGATCAACATTTTACAATATTTTTGGAATTTAGATAAAATCACATTAGATGTGAGAATTAATTTGATAATGATTAAAATAATAAAATACAAACCCGTTCTGTGGGATCCTCATTAGTTACAACTCCTTCTTTAATAAACATGCCATATTCCTGATAAAATTTCATGTATTCATCAAGATCTTTTAAAGATTTTTCATGTAAAAATTTAACAACTCTACTGGTTAACAATTGGTTTAACTTTCTAGGAATAAAATGTATTATTTTATATCACGGTCAAATAGATACTGATGTAATATTTTATTGATATATACCTTAATAACGAAGAATTTTGCAACATTTCTCTACTCAGATTCAACGGAATATCTTCTGAATCGATGACACCTAAAATTATAACATATTATTAGCATTAACTATATAAATATTTTAGTTATTAGTTATTTAGTTATAAGGGCTACTTTGAACATTGGAGGTATACAAGTGACAGGATGAAATTACTATACTATTATTATTACACATTAGGAGAATTAAATTTAATACAAATTATCATATAAAATATATTTATTATTTATGTTCTTACATAAATAACAAATTAACAAATAAGAAAAAAATCCCTATCAGAATAAAGATTCAAAATATTACCTTTTACAAAACGAAGCCATTTGGGTAATACATGTTCAGCTTCTTTTTTAACCAAAATCCGTCTAGTATAGAGTGATACACCTTTGGTTGAACTATCATAAAATTCAGTTTGACCTGTAATAATTAAAATTAACAATAAAATAATTTTTTCTTAGTTTTATTATAGTTATATAAACCTGGGGCTAGTTCCGGGAAGTATAGTAATGCTCGCACTTGAATTGGAGCTTCAGCAGAATAATGTAACACAAACCTCGGTCGATCATAAGTATTTGCTACAAATTTGTAGAATTCATCGTGTTGTTCTTTGGAAACAGATTTTGGGTTGAGTAACCATAATGGCTAAAAACGTTAAATTATCAAACACAGAAAGAAAGAAATTAAACATTTTTTTACTTGTATAGTATTTATTTCAGAACCATTTAATTTAATTGGCGAATTCACGAAATTACTGTATTTGTTAATAACTTTGCGAACAGTGTCTTCAGATGCATATTCACGACAATCGGGTTTCAAATACATGACAATTTTTGTACCTCTCTCAACATTATCAGATTCTGATATTTCATAAACATTTGTTCTAAAAATAGCATCTATAAGTATACTATTATGTTTAATTGAAAATTAAAAAAATGAAAATACCCATCAGATTTCCATATGTATCCAACGGTATCAGGATTCATTGATTTTGTGAAAACTTCAACTCTATCTGCCACCATAAAACAGCTATAAAAGCCGACACCAAATTGGCCAATAATTGATGATAAATTTGATGTATCATTCCCTTCATTTTGTTGCAAGAAGGCCTAAGCGAACCATGTTAAATTCAGTATAAATTAATTATTCTCATATTTGTTGTTAATTTTATAAAAAATAATTACTTTTGAACCAGATTTAGCAATAGTACCCAAATTAGAGATTAGTTCCTCTCTACTCATTCCAATTCCTGTGTCTTGAATAGTCAGTTTTCGATTTGTTTTATCTGTGGAAATGTTTATTTCTAAACTTCCAAGATCATGTGATTCACCCGCTTTTAAACTTACATAACGTAGTTTTTCCAATGCATCACTGGCATTGGAAATTAATTCTCTGATAAAAACCTAAAAATTGTAAAATATTATTAAACAAATACAAAATACAAATATATAATTCTATAATGATATGTGAACTACTTCTTACTTCTTTTTCAGAATATAAAGATTTGCCCACAATATCTAATAACATTCGTGTTTCTGCTTGAAATTCTAACTTTTCTAAAAAATTAACATTATTATATTGTTAAGCCATTGAGTTAAAAATAAAATATATATGTATAGGTATATCTTACCAGAACTTGTAGTTTTGTCACTTAATTTATCATCCACATTGGGATTTGTAGTGAGGCTTCTTACAGGGATACCTAAAACACCTAAAACAGCGTTACATTTTAAAATTACCTGATACCAATTTAAACATTTGACATCCAGACATTTAAAAATCATAAAATTAAACATTAAATAGAAGATAAACAAGTTTAAATACTATCATCTTAGAGATAAATACATATAAATTTGATTTCCAAAATAATTTTCAATTTGTGATATATTTCTATTATACATATATAATATGGTTTAATTCTGTGATATTAATATTGTATTTAATTTATAAATACAATCTGTTTAATATGAATAGTCTACGTACTGATTATCCCTGTTCACATGGTTAAACATTATACCATGTAGACCAGGCTTTATGCTACTGTATCAAAGAGCTATGGGTTATTTCAATTAAAATTTAGATAGGTAGGTAGGTTATTTATACAGTTATTTAATTTATGTCATTAGTAACTTGAAGGAAATGCCATATTACTTGGTCTTGGTTTGTATAATGTTTGTCCTGTATTCCTATAACGCCAACAATTTCTGGTAAGTTGATTTCTGAATAACTTAAGCACTGTCATAGAAGACATTTTAAGTTTAATTATAAATAAATTGATTTAATTTGAACAAATAAGACCAAATACTACATATAATTGTTGGTTTAATTAGTACTAAATTTGAGAATTGCGATTACAGTACAACACAACGTGACTATTATCATTAGTATATAGATTATATTGATTATAGAATACTCTAGAAACTGTTTATCATTAAATTACCGGCAAAGAGTATTACTTCAAGGTGGATACTTGGATACCGGTATACTCTATGATTACCAGTGATTCAATTGATAACTCTCGTGATAACATCATGTGATAAGCTCATAAATAATATCACGGACGATTTCTAATAATCTTTGAAGGTTTCTCCTAGTCTAATTCATCAATTATTTTTATATAGATACCTAGGTAAAATTGTTTACCGAAAACTATTCCTGGTGTTGATGATTGGAGCATGATTTCTAGTTAAAAGTCGTCAAAACTTAAATTATGATTACCAAATATTTTTATAATATTATTTATCTTTGTAAAAATGCACATTAACATTTTGTATCACTCAGTTTGCGTTTGAGTAGATTATAACTCGTAAGATATGATAATTTTTATTAAAATAAATGAATACACAGGAGTGACTAGAACAGCCGCTGTAGTTAAATATCAATTTAAGTATTTTTTTTTTTGCAATTTTTAAAGTTAATAACGTAGGGGGGGGGGTTCGAATCTCCCATGGATCTATTTGGCAAAAAATAGTGGTGGTACCTACCTAATTATATTTTAGATTTTATTTTATGCATTACCTATGAAACTGACATCAGCGCCACTGGTGGGATTTAAGATTATTAAGTTAAACGATCCAGACGGGGGAGAAAAAATACAAATAAACATTATCTACCGAATATTATAAAATAAATGAAAAAAAACGGATATATTTCGCAAGTGGATGTAGCCACTGTTGTTGGTGGGAAGTAAGGAAGGTAGGATACAGGAGGGAAATTAATGTATATCTATAAGTAACGATAAACCATTACTAACGAAAAAACGATTCTGAGCGGAGTTCAGTTGATAATAATGCTTTTCTAAAAAATTGTTTATGTCAAATTATGGGAAAATAAACAGGTATTATATTATATATTTTTTAATAATATTTGATTAATATTGTACCGATTTTCCCGGTTTTTCAAATTTGCTGAGAAAACTCTCGGGAAAATTTAAAAATGAGCTCCCTAAAGTAAAACCCTAAGAAAATATTTTTTCAGGAAAAGGTCTAAATCGTAACAATAGTATTTTAATAATAATGGTAACTAATTTAATTTTAATCTAGCATCGAGTATCCCTACCTACTTATTAGGTACTGATTCATTAACGTGACCATGAGACTCGGTTTGGTTTACAGACTCGAATGTAAATAAAATTTCCATATAGAAGGTCAATCACGACCATTATTATACAAATTATACCTATGGTAGGTTTATGTTTGCATATTTTTGTTAAAATAGGATATTATACAATATACAGGGTTAGACTAAAGTGACGAACAGTAACCGAAATGTGTATAAAATAATACCAATAACAAATAACATATTTTTTGTTATTACATTAATAGGTACGTATTCACCAAGAATTTACATAGATACAATAATATTTTATAAACGCACGCCTCGTTAAGAGTAATACCTTAATATTATAAGAATGATACTTATGAAATATTATCCGAATATATAATATTATATGTATTATATTAATATATTACTATAATAATAAATATGACATTAGGCACACTTGATTATTATACCATAACAGGTATAATTAGATAGTCTTGTTATTTTTGATCCTTGTCAATATCTCACACATATGTTATTTGGGGGAGGGTCTAAATTTTAGAATTTTTCATCTTCCTGTCCATCATCATATCGATTGTAGGTATTGTGTAAATTATTTAATATTTTTTATTTTTAAATATTATTTGTGGTCTTTTATGTTCTCTATAGACACTTATAATGCACGATGTAATATAATTATGGATATTATTTATGTATTCATAAAATGTCTATTTATTTTATTAGACATGTATGAAGAATATTTTAAAATAAATCGATAAAACGAACATTTACGAGAACATATATTTTAAAATTATATTAAAAATATAAGAAAAATATAAGTTAATAAGTATACGTTTTTATTTCCTATAAGTCATTGCAAAGGTAAAACCATAAAACCGTAGATCCGATACATAAATTATTGTCGTTCAACTACTATTCACATTTTCAAGGATTTCCCCCTGTAATAAACCAAAAAAATGTAAATAGTAATTTACGTACATTTTTATATTAAGTATAAGTTAATATGGAAAATAAAACCTGTTCTTAATCGCAAAAACAGCATAGTTCGCGAACACACGTCGTACTTAAACCGATTTTAATTTTTTTGACTGCGTAAAATTAGTGGATATATTTTTTTAACATGAATTTTTTCAATACGGCTGATGAATTTAAAAAAAACCCACAACTGAAAAAAGAAGATTTAAATCATCTTAAAGAATGGTTGTCGAAACAACCTCATCTTCCACCTATATCGGGTAAGTACCAACTAAAGTATGACCTAGCACGAAGTTTATCTCGGCTATTTTCGACAGATTTTCATGAAATGCTACAGGAAGATGTTTTATGTAAACCACCATTTACAATTGTATTGTCAAAAAATAAAATAATAATTTTCTACGAATACATAAAACTGAGATATGTAAATTTCACTTTTCTCGCATTCCAGCTTGTAGGGCGGTATTGGAACTCGGTTAGGTCTTTAAAAATATAATAAAGGTAATCTTTATTCAATAAAGTTTGTTTTATATGAAAAGAATTTTGAATGAAAACTATTATGAACAAAACAATATAGTATATTATTTATACTTAAAAAAGGGCCAAACTATAGATAGTACAAATTAGATATAATTTGAATACATTTAAATTGACATACTAGAAAATTAAATAAAGCGTACAATACCAATAACTAATAAAATATAACAGCTGGATTTGCATTGCCAACACGCATCATCAGATGAATAGGATGATTATGGAAATAGTCCGATATATAAAGTGACAAAAAGAAAAGATAAGGAGATTGAACTTGGGAACAAAAAATTTCAAAATTAACCTTTAAAAGTAGCACGTGAAAATCAACCGAACAATCAATAAGTTTCCGTATAGAAAGTCCATATTCATAAATACTGTAAACCTAATATACTTTATATAGGACCTGTTTTCAGGGTGGATTTAGGAAGGGAGCACTAGGGGAAAATGCCTCCCCCGTTTGCCAAAAAAAAAAAAAAAACAAATTCTATTTGTGTTTATTTATTGTACATATTACATTTGCAGGGGCGGATTGACTTATCGGGAAATCGGGAATCTTACCGATAGACCGGTTTTTGTAAGGGCCGCTTTAATTATTATATAATTACAACAAAATAATATTTTTGTAAAATAAGCATAAAATATTAAATATATTTTCTCAAGAGTTTTCTCATCAAATGCGAAAAACTGGGAAAAAAATATGGGAAAGAACGTAAGTTTAATTCCGCTCAGAATCGTTTTTTCGTAAGAAATGGTTTATCCTTGCTTACAAGTATACATTAAATTACCTATAATAGTGGCTGCACCCGTCCTCATTATACTAGGACGTATTTTTTTATAATAATTTTATTATAGTTATATTTCATTAATTTCGTATGGTTTCATTAATAATTACAAAAAGTTAACATTTCTCTAATTTAAGTGCTCGTAAACAAATCCTGGATCCACCTTTGGCTTGTATCGAACTTGTAGTATATATCCTAACCTGTAGTACAAGTTCATAATCATGATAATAAATTCCGCACTGTTGTTGGTTCAGAAAAAAAAATATATGTTTACAAGGTCTGACCAATAAGTAATGAGACTAATTCAATAAAATACGTATATTNCAGCTCTCATAACATTTCTGGAAGGCTTCGACTGGAATGTCCTGAAGTACCCTCGTCACGGCGTTCTGGATGTCAGTTATGGACTCAAAATGCGTTCCTTTCACGGCCAATTTTGTTTGAGGGAATAAAAAGAAGTTGCAGGGTGACATATCCGGCGAATAGGGCACTTGTCGCAACACTGCGATGTTCTTAGAGGTCAAAAATCGCGACACACTGAAAGCACGCCGAAAGGTTCTTCGGTACCATCTTTGCACACAGCTTTTTCATGGACAAATCATCAGTTAAAATTTTTCTGACGGTTTCTCGTTTCAAATTAAGTTCATCAGCCAACATTCGAACGGTTAANTGCACGAGAGTGCGCACACGCTGAACATTGTTGTCAGTTCGAGCTTCAACCGGTCTCCCATTTCGCGGTTCATCCCCGACGCTTTCACGACCATTTTTAAAATTGTTATGCCATCAAAACACCTGAGCACGACTCAGGGCTTCATCACCAAACACTTTCACCAATTTATCGTACGTTTCCATAACGGAATCGCCGAGTTTAACGTAAAATTTATATTACGTTGTTCCATATTTGTGACACGCCTTACAAACACGTTATCGAAAACGTAACACAATTGGAAAACTAATTATTGTACGTAAATCGCGAGCACATGTATCGATAGAGGAGGGATGAGAAATTAACCGAACAAAGTTTCAGAGTCGCAGTGTTACCACAAACGTGGCAAAAAAACAGTCTCATTACTTATTGGTCAGACCTCGTATAATCGTGATGTCTATGTTCAATATTCAGTAGGTAGGCTGCAAAGCTTAAAAACTTTTGTCGAACCCTTTCAAGTTTATGCATATCACTAGCAGTAAGAGGGTTCCGAATAACGATAGTTGATTCCAAAATCTTCCAAGCTAACGCACAATATAAGACTTTTAGTGGAGTAATTAATTTAAATTCATTGTAAACTCGTATCAAAAAAATCCAATGGTAGCAAGCTGTATTAATATGGGCACCGACCTAATTGAAAACACGTGTCGTTTCACCCATGTGGTTCATTACAGGTATTACTGTATTGTCGAAACTGTATTTAAGCCGACAGTATTTTATCCGACAGACATTTAATCCGATTCTAACCTAGCCCCCCACTATAAAAAAATGCTGCAATACAACCAGTAACGTCGGTAATGCGTGTCGGCTAAAATACGATACGAACGAAACATGTGTTGGCTAAAATACGGTTAGGATAAAATATGTTTCGGATAAAATATTTGTTGGCTGAATTACAGTTCAGCTGAAATATTTTCGGCTTTTTTACGTGCTTCCACATTCGCAGCTGATGACCGGTTTTGGTTGGCAGCCGGTACCGTTTTATCGTGGAACGGACTATAGTTAAAAAAAACAAATGCTATAAAATAACTTAATTATTTATTTTAATAAATAATTTTAATTGAACTTTGTTATTATTCTGTTAAAAATGTACTTACTTTTAAACAATTTTATTGTTATCAAAATGTTCATGAAAATTAACTAGTTTACGATTTGCATTAAATTATGTAGGTTTGAAAATAATGTCTTTAACTATACTTAAAAATACCAAAAATCAGATTGTGTATATGTGTCATTTAGCCATAAAAATAGGGCGAGCATCCTTAAAAAATTATCCTGTATATTTTTTGCATTTATATATTTCGACAATAATTATGTATTTTTACGTGAATATCATTAGCATACAAGACAGGTATGTGGGATACCCACACGAGTCTTGTATGTTAAATCTATAAAAGTATAATTATTAGAATAATAATTAAGTTTTAGCGTAGTTAAAGGAACTTTAAAAAAGTAACTTTTGACTTAATTCAAGTTATCATTTTCCTCAAAAATGTGTAACTTAATTAAAACGTTATTTATATTAGTTAAATTTAACTTAATTTAGTTAATATTAGTTTCGGAGCATAGCTTTGAACCGTATTTCCTTAGCAATGGTTTATCGTTTGTTCCAGGTATAAAAAATAACTTTATGTATCTTACCTTCTCAACTATCCACAACCGCAGCCATCTCCGGTATCAGCTCTTTTCTATTAAGGATTACTTCACTAGTTTAAAAAAATAGTTAACTTGCCCTACTTATTCGCCGGAACCTTAAGTGAGAGTAAGACACTTATCATTTTATAGGTTTTTATTATTTACTTATTAAAAAAAAAATCCACTTCAGAATGGTTAAAAGGAAATTTTAATAAATATTTTGTATATACCAGAGAATACAATAGAGACTATTGACGCTCAATATGAAATCTATATTTATTATTTGAAAATAAATATAAATCATGAGTTTCTAAAATCTAGTTGCAGGTTTCCTAACTACTTTGTGTATTAACCATATTCATTTATTTTCGACTAATAAAAATAATGAACGTATTATTATTTTCAGATGAATTTCTTATTCTATTTTTGCATAGTTGTTTTTATCGATTAGAACCGACTAAAGTAACCATAGAATCTTATTTCACACTCCGCACACATTCACCTGAATTATTCACGAAAAGAGATACTGAAATAAAATCTGTAATTGATGCGTTTAATGCAATGTAAGTAAAATAAAATACAAATAATTTTATGTAGGTTTCTTTAAACCATGAACTCACTGTTTATTTTACTAAAATAAAATATGTTTGTTACTTTTTAGTGGAATCTTCACACTTCCGGAATTGACTCCAGATGGTTGTAAAGTTATATTTGTATACGCTAAACGTACGGAACCAGAGTTGTTTGTTTTAGCTGATTTCATCAAAACACTTAGCATGGTTATCGATATGTTACTGATGACTACAGGAACGTTTGACGGATTTATTATTATTTACGACATGAAAGGGTTTGGCCTTAGCCACATCGGTCGTCTTGGTATCAACATGATAAAAAAATATGTATATTTTTTACAAGTGTGTATAGCTATTAAACTAACCTTAATTTATTAACTACATACTAAATTAATAAAAAAAAAAATTTTGATTTTAGGATGGACTACCAGCTCGTCTAAAAGGTATCCATACGATAAATACAACTCAGTATATTGATATGATAACTGGTATGATGAAGCCTTTTATGAAAAAAGAATTATCAGAAAAAGTAATTCAGTTCAGATTTTTCGCAATATTAATATGATAAGAAATATTATTATACGTATGCCATCAAATAATGTTTTATTTCAGTTTTTCTACCACCAAGTAAATTCTGAAAAAATATACGATTATGTACCTAAAAATATGATGCCAAGTGATGTCGGAGGAAATGGAAAATCTTTACAAGAATTAACCGGTGGGTAAATAATCTATAATTATAATACGTGAACAACAACATTGTTATGTTGTTCACGTATTATAATGATAATGACCATTATTATTCACTATATATAAATAATGTCAGTAATATTACTTTTTTTCTTGTAAATATAAATTCAGAGAGTTCATTAAACGCTGTCAAAGAAATGAGAAAATGGTTTTTAGAAGAAGAAGTTTTAAGAGTAGACGAACAAAAACGTCCCGGAAAGCCGAAAACAGAAAGTGACTATTTTGGCGTCGAGGGTTCTTTTAAAACAATGAGTGTGGATTAAAATACAATTATTCATTATTCTGTAGTTGTATGTGCTATATATGTACCAGATACATAAATTTGTATTAATTTCAAGAAAATGTTTAAGTAATAGTTTTAGGTTGTGCAAAAGTCAAGTGTAATACTTATTTACCTAAAGGTATAAAATTACGGTATTGGTTTTTATTTTTCGTTTTTAAGATAGATATCTATTACACGTATATTGTATTTGAAGCACTTATCTATATGAATATTGTTTGATTGAAATTATTATAAATTATTATAATTATTATAACACAAAACTACAATTAAAGCTGTATCTATCTAAGCAATTGCGTTAGTACCTATTTTTATCATCCTAGATTATTCTCATTTATGGTAAATTATTATTGCTAGGTATATTATATAGAAGTTAATATTCTTAATTTATAGTACCTAATTCGAAATCAAATAGGTGTATAAAGGTGTCCGCCAACTTACAATACAAAAGTGCTATAAAAGTGCTACGTTAAAACTGTATACAATGTTGAAGTATAAGAATAATATGTAAACATTTTCAAATAAACCATTTTTTATAATTTTGTTCTTTTAAAAAACAATAATTGCTGTACAAATTAATTTTAATTTTAATCATACGTATAATACGTTTTATTAAAATTAAATGTTCAACCAATTATTTTACAACAAAAAGAAAATTATTAAAAACAGTTTTATTAAAAAAACAAATACTTAATAGAAATTGGAATCTTCCCAAACAAAACTTTGGCTAGGCAACCAAATTAACTGTATTGTGCATAATTAATAATAATATTTTAACCGTCATACAATTTATTTGGTCGCTTTTATAATATAGAAAAATAACTGTTGTAGGATGAAATTGATTTTAGTATTTTACCCCATACTGTTTAAAATGTAATAGAATTTTTATCTTTAATCCTTTTTAATGTTTGATCAACAAACTTTCAAATTGAATGTGAAAGGCCAACGCATTATTTAAACGCGTTTAACTCAATCGTACAACATAATCAAAACAGCTTGAACAGTTAAAAAGCTGTTCTAGGATAATGGGGACAAATACAGATATTATTATAGGTAATTTAATGTATATCTATAAGGCAACGATAAACCATTGTTAATGAAAAAACGATTCTCAGCGGAGTTCAGTTGATAGTGATGCTTTGTCAATAATATATATGTCATAATATGATAAAATAATAAAATAAGCATTATATATTTTCTTTAATATTATTTGTTTAATGTTGTATTGATTTTTCGTTTTTTCTTAGTTTTTTTTCGGTTTTTTCCATTTGATAGGAAAACTCCTGAGAAAATCGTAAAATGACCTCTTTAAAGTACCTCCCCAGTCCCTCAGTCAAATTTTTAGAAAAAATGCTATCATTGTAAATCGGAGCAAAATTGATGATAGAAATGTATTTTACAGGAAAAAAATCGTAATGTCTTACTAATATATTTTGTACATTTTCTCATTTTTTTTTTGTTTTTTCTTTGGTTTTTCACATTTGATGTGAAATTTATATAATGTTATATAATATTTATATTTATGTAATTTATATGTCTAACTCACCTTGTGAGTTATATGTTTTAATACGCATTGGTAGGGAATGGGATTGGTTTTTCATTTATAAAATATTTAAATTAAATTTATATGCTAATCATCGCTACGGGTGACAATGTTATTTTAATAAAAATTATAATTAATCACGTAGGTTAAAAATACATTTTAAATACAATAACTTGTCACGTGAACTGGTTTCCTGGTGCTAATCCTAAAATAGTTGTTTGGTTACCAGACAATCAACACGCGCCATATATGGTCTATGCAGGTAGATTTTTCACTCTCCGTAAGATTTCTTTGGCTTCTGACTGGCCGTTTCTTTAATAAACTCATTGACTCATAATAATAATATTATTATTCTAAAACGAATTTAACGGATCTAACGCCGGTGTATGCGTGTAGGTTTTTATTATAATAATAATTATCATCGGAGAGGTTATTTCATTAAGCCCGAAGAATACGTGCGTTTATTTCAAGTCTATCGATACCTATTTAATTAATCTCTAGTACTACAGCAGATTTGGTAAATCGGACGGCGACTTGGAATGGTATCAACGGCCAACGACGAAAATAACTATTCAATGTCGAGGTGTAATATTTAAAGAAGGCATTTTAAAACAAAAAGTGATTCGAACATCAAACTTGAGTTACAAATTATTTTTTCTGTATGATAAATCTGATATGAATCGAAAACAAAATAGGGAACCCCAACAAAGAGACAAGGTTTTGTATAAAACAATATTAATGTACACAAGACAAAAAAAAAAAAAATAGTAATTTTAAAAGATAACGAGCGATGATGTAAGTAATATTATATTATATTATGATTTTACTTCAATATAAGGTTTTTTATTATCATCGAGTACCTTTTTTGAGTTTAAATGTTCAATGATATATTCAGTTAACAGTTGTACTTAAAATCAATATTATTTTATTCGTGGTTTCGATAAGGTGTTATGAATATATTTTGTCACTTCAGTATTTATAGTTGTTAACTTGAAGGCAAAATTAATAAAACGATACTAATAGGTATCTGCCAACTTTTTTTTTTATCTATATACCTACTTATTTTTACATGGACGTTTCATGTAACATTTTTAAAAGTATAATATAAGCGTGTGGCAATGCACCGGATGTAACTTTAGCTATTTTGTCATAGGTGTGATTTAGCAACACCTTCAGCTGCAAATAAAGAATGTTTTTAATTTTTTTTGTAACCATTTTTCGTAACAAAACCATCAATATTTTACTACCTATGAATTGTTTACAGTAATTATTTGTAATATAAAAACATAATAGTTTCTATTCTATTGCATTATTAACCTAACCTATAATTATTAGTGTCAGATTGGGCGAAAAAGGCCCGGGAATTCAATGTATATCTGTAAGCAACGATAAACCATTGTTTACGAAAAAACGATTCTTAGCGGAGTTCAGTTCATAGTGATGCTTTGTCAACAATATAAATGCCATTTTGTAATAAAATAAATAAATATGCTTTATATATTTTCTTTAATAAAATTTGTTTAATGTTGTATCAATTTTCTCAGTTTTCCTACGTTTTTCCCGGTTTTCCTACTTATTGGGATAACTCTTGAGAAAATCAAAAAATGACTTTTCTAAAGTACCTCTTTAGTAAAATTTTCTTTTAGAAGCATTGCTATCATTAAAAGTTGGAGCAAAATTGCCGATAAAAATTTGTCCACAGAAAAAAATCATAAGATTATATTTATTATACTTCGTAAATTTCTCGTTTTTTTTTTTCGGTTTTTCGCATTTGATGAAAACACTTTTTCGAAAATCAAAATATTACTTCCTTAAAGTACATCCTCACGCCAATTTCCTTTCAGAAAAGGTGCTACACGTAGAAATTCGAGCAAGTCTTCTGGTATAAAAGTAGCGCACAGATAAAAAAAAAAATAAACATCTTTGTAAAACTATCTATAAAATTAAATTATAATACAAATTAGTTCTTCTCGGGACGTTCTTTGCAACAGCTGCAGCAAAACTTAAATTCTGGGAACATACGGATAATAATAATATGTTCTATTTCAAGAAGAGCCGCATCGAAACATTTTAAATCACCGCTTCATGCTATAAATCGCAGACAAAATATTGGCCTATTTACAGTGGTGCGATGTAATATTATTTTTTTTTTGATTAATAGTTCTTTATAATAGTGGTA
This sequence comes from Cinara cedri, assembly GCA_902439185.1. Taxonomy (NCBI): domain Eukaryota; kingdom Metazoa; phylum Arthropoda; class Insecta; order Hemiptera; family Aphididae; genus Cinara; species Cinara cedri. Next base: position 37,224 of record CABPRJ010000491.1, on the reverse strand, counting down.
TTTATTCACACCATTCGATTCGTTAGCGTAGTATAATATAGCAATTATTATTCTGTTTACTTTTTAAAAATTGTATGTTTATATTTCGGTAATATGCTATAATATGTTATATATTCGTGTATATTTGTAAATTTTTAATAATAAGTATCTAATGATAAGGGCTATGAACTAAAAATATTAAAAAAAACCATTTGTTTGGAATATTGGTGAAATTTGTGTATTAAAATAGTAGGGACGGGGGTCCAAAGTTGAAAGCCCCTGAAAGCTCACCATCATTGACATTAATACAAGCTGATCAAGGCTTTTTTTATCGAATTTAACCTGGAAATAAAAACGATTGTACTCTATTGTATATGACGTCTGTTTTAGAGTTAAAATATTATATATTTTTTCCAGCACTTTTGGATACTTTTATAGCGGTTTCATTTGGATCAAAACGAGCTCAAGTTGAGGAATTAGAATTTGTTTAAAGGCTGATTGAAATGATAACATTTTGGTTGAAATTTAATATGAACTTATATTGAACACTATATTTTTGAGGGAGAATTTAATGTGCACCTCTACAGACCTCCACCCGAAGCCAGGAGGATGAAAATGTGGAATATTCATGGTGTAAGTATCAGAATGTGCCTTTTGGAGTTTCGAATTTCAACTTCTCCAACCATTTTTATGTTCAAAATTTCGGGTATTTACAATCGGATATCGACGAGTAAATTTGTAGACCAATAGCGACGACCATATTTTATTTCTATAAACGTTTTACTGAAACAAACCGGGCGTTGTTTTCAGCGAAAACCAAATTTATTTAGAGTATAACGTAATTTAATAATAGAACAATACGTAAAGAACGCAGGTATTGTATTTTGTCAGTTGTAATTAAAATTTTACTCATATCCGCGTAACTATAAATATAAATTTATAACTGTTGAAATCCACGTTTGCGATTGGCATTTTTTTTTTTTTTATTGATTGATTGGCTGACTCGTATTTGCAATATTATACAGTATAGACCAATGCTTCACAAACTTTTTGATTTATGGGCTCTCTTTTTGAACTAAAGTTTTATCAGGACGCCCTTGCAACTCATATTACAATAAAAAACCTATTCTGATTGGAGTACTATATTTTATCCCACTGTATGGCCAAGGTAACCAATGCATCAACAATGTATCAGTTTTTTTTAATTTTACAGAAAAAGTGTTAGGAATTTAGACATTTTCTTTTTTTATAAATGGAGTACTACTGGGCATCCACATTTTCAGGGCCAAATCTCAACACCAGGGGAAAATGTACACCAATTTCAGGGAAATGACCAGTTAGTATTTTTTTTACGAAAAATCAAGCACACTTACACAATTGTGCTGCCAACCATTTATAAAACCACTTGCAATATACAGGATAAATACATTATTTACGATAAATAAAATATTCGCTTTTAATTTTGTAAATCAAAAATTTTAAATTTTATACTAAACAAGTAATAGTTTTAGAAGTACTTCTTAATGGTGTATTTGAAACTAAAATTTGTGTTCAATATTTCTAAATTTCAAATTCTATTTTCAATTTAATCAGAGTTTATGAAATCTCAAAAAAAAACGCCCTGGAAAATTATACGCCCGGGGATAAATCCCCGCCTTCCCGCTCCCCTGAATTCGACTCTGCAAATTTTTCAAGGTACAGTGCGATAAATTTGGAGCATTTTAATTAATCGAAAACTGTTTTTTGAGAAAAGTCCAAAAAAAGAACGACGTCGGTCTCATTGTTTCGTTGTCTTTTGGGTTTTAAATGTATTTTTAGACCAGTAAATATTCAAAACGATGACACGGCGCCCATGTATACGGCACCGAGACTATATAAAGTACCTATACACCGTGTTTGGTATGTTGAATATAAAAATCAGAATATTAAGAATGTGTCATAATTCATAATTAATTTTACCAATTACAGGATTACATGCATTAGATGTCTGTGACAAAGTATTTTATCCAAATATGCATAATATGAAGCTTCTAAGAATTTAATATTTTATTTTGATAGAGTCTACTGCTGTACGTCTGTAGATGGACGGTTTTCAACTTAAAAGAGAATTAAATCTTATAAACAGTAAATGACGGATGTTATATCGTTATCATAAAGACAAGCAAATCGAAAAATGTACAGAATAAAAGCATGCATCATAGTAATACCAATACATTCATCGATGCGCTCAGAATCTAAAAATAATGTTTGTGTGTCACATATTATATTATTGTATCGAGGACAACCCGAGATGAGAATACGGAGAACTATAGGACGATGGACATCTGCTAAAATGCCTCCACGTTTTCATAATATACACGATTGTAATGACCTGCATATAGAAACGATGTATAGAGGTAATCGACAAATCGATTTCATAAAGTACTGGACAGAGACTGGAATATTAGTTTTATCGACCGCACGAGAAAAAGAAATACATTATGTTCGCAGTTTCGGTGCCTAACGTATTTTATTTCATAATGTTAAGTTATTATAATTAAAGAAACAAATTATTTCTGGCAGGAGGGAGGGGTTAGAGAGGGCGGAACTTCTACTCGAGTGACCTCGACACAAAAAACATGAAACAATATTCCAAATACGGGCCAGTGTCCGGGGTAGCCACGTAAGTATAGGCATATAGGGTGGGCATAGGATATTATGCAAAATATAATACACTGTTCACAAATTCGTTGAGAGCCACCGGTCACAAATTGATAGTAAACCGTTTTGGTACGGTTACAATATTCATAGTAAACCGGTGAGGCGATGACAACGGTGAAGATGTTCGTTTAACTTACATCATTTATAGATGACTTTCCCCCTATTATTGTTGTAAAATAATAATAAGAGACTCGTTTTGTACGGTAGACAAAATTTTGCGACCGATTTTTCCAATTTTGAGGGGAAACGGTCATCGGTTACTCTCGACGAATTTGCGATCGCTGTATATTTACAAATCGAATAATCGCGTATACCCACGGTAGATACAAATATTGCGTAGCGCTATGATATTATAATATTACATTCGAGTGCCTTACATTACGCGGTTGCTAAACTTCTTGTCGTGACGTCACGGGAGTGTTGGCGAACTACAGCGACGGACCGTATCCGTAGCGCGTGAGTCACCGACGACGACGACGCCCGTACGTCGCGCGTTCGTCTATTGCGTTTTCGTCCTGCGCGCGTGGTCGTTCCGTTTCGTCGGCGAGTCCCCGGCCCGGTCGCCGCCCCGACGACCGCTAATAATACTGCGGTTGTTAGTAACGTTTACATTGGCAATCGAAATGTTATTTTATTTCCATAAACGGACATAACGGAAAACGGACGGCCGGCGCATGATAATAATAATGCGGTCGGTACGACGGCGACGACGCGCGTAAATTCGTAAATCGTCCGCGTGTAATGTTATAACGATGGAAAATCGGTTCATCAAAAACCGACACAGGAATTCCGACGACGACGGCTCGGGCGACGATAAAATATTTAATTATTTCAGACTCCCTCGCTACATTGGCCGCTGTCGTCACGTCGTCGCCGTCGGTGACTCACCCCGCACGCATTATTTTTCATTGTTATTATCGTGTGTACACTTTTATGGATACGAGTTTTTCAAATTTTTGTTTTATCGTCAGCCGCGTCGTACGACCCACGATCGTCGTATTATTAAATTTGCCGGTCAAAATATTTTCGAGCGTTTTATATACCGACGGATTGTGTACGCACGCTATAGTATGATACTCGTTAACGTATCGCCCCTGTATAATATTCAAAATATCGATTTTAAGTCCGTCGCGCCGGCCAAAGCGCAAGGGGTAAATTAATAGTTTTACCCGAAATATCGTATTTCGAATACAGTATACAGTACCTATATATTATACACTGTTGTATCCGATAGCGTTTTCAGCGGTCAGAATGAAAGGGAAATAAAAACGTCTCGATGATAACATAATATTTTGTTTCCCAACAAATATTTGTACACATATTAGCCAGGTATAATAAGTAACTAGTAATTTTTGAAAAAGTCATTACGTTTTCCAAATACTTTCTACGTGAGAGTAATATAAACTTATATTCGCTTTTCCTAAACGTGGTAAAATGTTCAAAACATTTTAGTCATTTTCGAGTTATTCATAGACATTTTAATTTTGTGAGTTTTTCACCTTCAACAGTAGCCCCCCCGTTGTGTGAAGTATGTCTGTCTTTTCTTTTCATTTTAAAGTATCAAAAATCAAATGTTAACCCATCAAGGGGGTACATTTCGAGTTATAAAGTATTAGGTAGAGAATGTCAAGCGTGCAAAATACATGTCAACAAGATCGTAATAAAGCTAGTTGCATCCAAAAACCGCACACATGTTGAGTTTTCATTCCAAAAAGGTTGGTAAACGACAACCGCACATTTCATCGGTTGACAGGTAGGTACATTGTATAGCAAAATACCGCACACTTATAGTTGGGTAAAACTGTGAACATACTGTCCGTCCGATTGAAAAACAAAAACAAGTTAGTTAACGGGCACATTTTAATATTAGTAATTTATTGTATTGTGTTTAATTTTAGGAACACTTGTTTAAATATCAGGAAGTATTTTCGAAGGACGGAGATCGTTTAAAATTTTTGAAAACCATCGGCTATCGATTCCTACCAACAATTATATAAACATTTTTTTTTTTTTAAATATTTAGTTCCTTAAAAAACGTCGGCTTTTTGCTTCAAATTTTGATCATTTTTTTTATTTGATTTTATATTGATTATATTTATATTAATATTCAACATTACTAATTAAGATACAATTATAATATTTTATATATTTTTAGATTAATTATTACCTAATAAATAATAGATTATACATTATTATGAAATGTGCGATTTTTGGAAATAAAAATTAAAAAAAGTGTGCGCTTTTGTCCTGTTTTTTATCGCAAGTGTGCAGTTTTTGGATTCATCGATAAAACTGTAGATTTGTACAGTGGACTGATAAGACAGTCACGCAGACAGACTTTCAGTTGTGTACAGAATGTCTCGCGAATCCATTTTAAATACAATATTATATAATATAATATAAAATGGGTATATCTTTGTGGAACACTTTGTATATAAAAGAATAATTGTTTATTTACCTATACCGATTGGTAATTATATTTAGTTGATTTATCCGCTAAAAATTATAAATCAGGAATATAATATAATTATTATTTATCGTATACTATAGTATAATAATAATTTTTTTTTTTTTTGTTGATTAAATGCACCCGTGTCAAATATCGTCAAATTACATTGAATTGTTTTCTCTTGGCTACGCATAGCTATAACAGCTAGCATTTAAAATAAAAGAAATGTACACATTATTATGAATAATTTGTTTTCCTAGTATAGAAATGATGGTCATTAATAATTAAAATTGTTCGTAATATCGCGTGTGATGAAATTAGGTAAATATAGATTAAAATAACGTTAGTCACAAAATAGATTTAGAAAAACATCAATATTTATATGGATATGTTAAACGAGAAAGACACTAATTTAATTTCAACGCAGTTGATGTAATACAATAATGATCCGTAATTTTTACCTAACTAAATTAAATGTACTCTAAGTGAATTTACATGCGTTTTTTGTCAGCAACTGATTTATCATTTCCTCATACGAATATAGATTATTTTAGAACATACTTATTGTTTATCAATAAAAAAAATATGGAACAAAATTATATACTGTTGTAATATAAATTTACACAAAATTGTAAAATTAACAACGATCAACAATAATATTACGATGGTTAAATTTTGTTCTATATTTATGTCTACAATACGTCCAATCATTTTGAGTACAACATTACTACACTATTGCATCTATTTATAGTGTAAAATACTATTTGTACATAATATACAAGAGGCCGGCACGGTGGCATTAGCCATCTCTATATTTTTAACGGGTATATTATTAATAGCAATAATGTGTTCGCTTAAAACGAATCAAAAGGCCTTTGAAACTGGTTTTAAAGATGAAACATTTATTGTACAATAATTTTGTTGACGATCGCATTTTGAAGACAACCTTTTACAATATTCTCTAAATATCATATAATATCGTGTTTTACTTAAACATATATTTTTAAGAAGTACACGTTTTAAATACCTAATTAATAATTCGAAACACAACGGTGAGATTGTCTTGATAGTAACAGACATCTACAAACTGTATAATATATTACGCTTTGTTTCCAAACCTGAATTTTAAGAGCCTTTTAATTGGTTTTACGATTGCACCGTGTACATATTTTTGCTATATTGTCCGTTAGAAAGACAAGAGTTAGTAAATTCTACTGTGACGGCGCCTCTTAAGTGGTAGATAGGTACGTATTATATGGTGCGTCATAAAACATAATGTATATTCTCGGATGTGGTTGCATATCATGAAAACATTTTTGACTAACGATATTATAACATTAAAACGTTTCAGTACGAGTTTTGTAAGATAATGGTTTTCTAAAAATAAAAAAAAAACCAACGAGATTTAAATTTATGATACTGTTTTTTTTTTTTTATAAAAATACATTTTGTCAAGTAAGTAGGTAATTTTCAGATGTTCGTAATCCGAAATGCTTGACTCTAATATAATTAATGTAATTAGAAAACAATGCTATAACCAGAGCAAACCACCAAGTGAATTCTGATATATTATTATTTTACATTTCATAATACTAGTAATTACCTATATCAATTATATAACTAGTGCTGAGCAATATTTTGATCAATCCGTTTTATTCGGATTGGTGGACTTTATTAAGGACTGTTTCTTAATTAATTTGCCTGAAACGTGCTAGATACTAAAAAGTAAAAACTAAATAGTAGATATCGTCAAATGTGACAACTTGGAACAGTGAAACAGAAACTTTGTTAATTGGTTTAAATAATTTTTTTATGATATAATCCGGATTGATAACTCTAATTCGGGTTAAACGGTTTGTATTGTTTTTTTTACAATCCGGGTTTTGTGCTCTGATCTAATAAGTACCTAATAATATTATGAAGGGGTCTTAAACAAAACATTTAATGAAATAAAAAATGTCTTCTCCCGAGTTCTTGAATACCGGGACTACTTACGGATATTAAAGAAATACATAGATATTTATAGAATATAGAAGATATATATAGAAAAATTGAATAGTCAAAATGAACGAAATCTAACTGTCGGATTTTGATTAGGTATTTTATATCGATAACAGTTTAATTCGTTTAAACCGTCCGAAATCTAATTTAATTTACGATTAAATGTGGCCTAACTTTAGTGGTCTTTGGTCGAATTGAGCGAATCAAGACGACGGTGATCCGGTATACTATATACGTCGTCTTGTATTTTTTCGGTCAGAAATCGACTTGTTGTGGTTAGAAACCCGACTGACAATATATTATGAATTTATGGACGTCATAGCAACCTCGCGGCACACGTATTCACTGTACAGCCGTGGCGGGTATCACAATATTGTAGTATTATCATCATAATAATATTGTTATCGAACGAAAATGTAGATACAAACGAAAAAAAAAAAAAACAAAAAACCTGTGTTAATAATATCGTTTGGGAAATTTCTAGAATATTTCGCGGCGGCCCACCCACACGCACAACGTAGGTATATTATTATTGCCAGCAGTTTCGTAAATACATCGCGTATGTGATATTGAAACGATAAAGAGAGAGAAAAAAAAAAGAGAGAGTAAGACGTCGAAGTAAGTATATTCTCGTCGCCTACACTGTACGCGTGCGCACGCGACCAGCATCCGCGTCAAAATGGTGGGTGTTCGATTTTTCACTCATATAGACCAAGTGCGGCGTTTGCTGGCGTCAGTGTTCATTCGTATCCCGATCGTGCACCGTGTTTATTCTTTTTACACCTACGTTCGTTAGTATTTAAAAAGTCTCTGTTATTGTTACCCCGTACACCCAAGACCTATATAATAACCTATCGCAAATCTATAAGAATTTGAAGTTTCGTACGCGTAGACTATTTTTTTTACATAAATGGCACATAACAGTGGCGTCAAGCGAGACATCCCTATCAAATTGGGCGAATTCAGCGTGATCGACTCCGAATTCTGCAACATCCGCGAACGTTTCGACGCTGAGATGCGAAAGATGGAAGACGAGATGACCAAGTTCCGTTCCGAACTCATGAACAGAGAGTCGAACTTTTTTAAAACCACGTCCAAGTGAGTACCAATCTACCTATTAACTACAATAATATTCATTTTTAAGCGATACGTTCAGGTTCCTATATAATAAGATTATATTGTAATACATAATTATACTTTCGTTACATTCAATCGTAATAGGTATAATTATTAACTATAATATATTAATGACTTTGATACGTATTAATTATAACATCATAATAATATACTATTAATAATTATCTAATGAATTATTGTTTTTTTTTTTCTGTCGTACAATATTTTTGTTTTTTTAAAAAAAAGGACATCACACGTGGAAGAAAAGTCCTTGTAAGTACAACACGAATAAATAATAATTAATGAAATTGGCATGCCAATTTTGCATATTATTTTATATTTATCTTATAAAGCACCTGTATAATAAAGGATTCAGGGCTTAATCTATATAATACACACACGTTTAGCTGTACGAAATTTGCATACGGCAAGTATTTTATAGTTTAGACGCACTTTTTTTTTTTTTTTTTTTTTAATCAATATTTTATACCTATACGCACTTTTATAACATTATTCCGATGGGTCGTAATAAAGAACTTTTTCAAAATCAAATAACAACCAGCACATTCGCTATCGAATTTCGTTTCGTTAACGCAATACTCTATTTATTAATACTCGATAGCGGACGCGATAGTTTATAATCTCGGAGTAGATTTCGGCCGTGCTATAAACGTCAATGCGAATTAAAAACACGAAGCCATTCGGTACAGATTAGCATCATCACGATATGAACGGATCGCAATCGTCGCGTTTCAATGATTTCGATTTAAGCGTTGTACCTATCTACTTTACAACGCTGATATTATTATATCCAATGTCCTGTTTACGCAATTTACCATTTACGGGCATTTGGCCCGCATACCGGATTTAAGATAATGGATATAGTGTTGCTTGCGCAGTACCGGATTAGAACGCCTTTTTTTTTTTTTTTTTTATCGGCTCTTTACAATCCCGGACCTCTTACGATTTTTAAATCGGGCTCGTTGTACGCAATACTGCTGCGGTTAGTGCCTGCATAGCGTATTTTTTACGCGTGTAATTTGACGCGCGGTCGAAACGGCCGACAGTACACGACTCGGACGTCTACTCGGATGATTCCGGACAATTCGCCGGTTTTGAGTGATTCTAAACAAAACGAAAAGCACCGGCCGTCCGATTTAACAGATTACAGACGCGGAACTATTGCCGCCCGGGTATTATAAACGCCGCGGTCTTCGGAACGGCGGATAGAGCGCGGACAGCCGTAATGGTATAAACAAAAAAAACAAAAAAAAATCGTGAATCATCGCGGACGTTGATTGCGCTCATCTGCCCGTTCTGCACGGTTTTACGTCGTAACAACAATGGGAGGTCGTGATGGGAATAACATTATTCTCGTATTATATTATTGCGCCATAAAACACAATCAGAAATAATTATTATTGCGGAGAGGCAGCTGATATTCCGGCCGCCGCCGTACGCTGTTTACTCCCCTTGTTTGGTAACGGACACACTGTACTCTGCGCCGGTCGCATTACACGCGCGAGCCCGTAATATTTCCCAATGGCAATAGAAACGTTTTGCAAAAGTGCGCCTACACATACCTACCCGCCTACCTGCCTACCTGCCTATCTGCCTGTCTGCCTACACAACGGCGGCGGTTCGAATCGAAGATTACCCGCGGTTTCGAAACGTTAAACGGCCGGACTCGTGCGTGGACCTATTAGCGCGGATACCGCGGTACATATTGGTATCTGGTGCCGTCCGGTTCGGGGCGACCGCGTTTTCCGACGAGTTTGAACGTCGACGTCCGCGAAAGGCGAGACGCTAGTCGCGATGTCACGACGAAAAAAAAAAAAATGCAAAATACGTCCGATTCGTTTTGCATACATCGCGCACCGAAGGTTCGTTTTTTTTTTCTACGTACAAAACCCCGTTAGAGAAAAATACGTTTCATTACCGCGATACTCGGTCCGAAATATTTATGCGTACTATGACTAGGTAGCTATAAAAAATAATATGCATAATAACTATTGTCCCGCGACCTTTTAAACATTTTTCGATTTCGCGTGATAACATCAAATAAACACATATGATATGTGCATTTTTAAAATTTTTTTAATATTTATATTATAATAAAAAATATTACACAATGCTCCCGCAGGAGACTCGGTATTTCTTTACCGGCTTTACAGCTATATTCGTTATGGCGCAGTAAATGTTTTGTTTTTTTTTCTTTTAGTTCGCCTTTTACAAATAAAATTTTATATTCTCGTAGCACACCTACATAATTGTTATTGTTTCTGAAAATGTCAAGTATTTTGTTATTAAGAACAGGCGGATAAGTCTATTGTATAGGTATGACCAATGTTTATGCATTATTGTTTTGAGGTTAATTTAAAGTCCTTTGAAATACCTTTTCGTGATATTTAAAGTTTTTCGAAACCATGACCCGAATATAAAGTCGTATAATTATGTACTCTGCGCGAATACATTACCTATATTGTTAACATTACCTATTTGAAAAAGTAAATTACAACGAACAGAATGTCTGCTTTGTTTTCTGGGCCCAGATTAATTTGAATTCCGATGTAAAAACAATATTATTGTTGCGTTAAAATGGCGTTTTTTTTTTCAAGTGGATTTAGATAATTTCAGCTTTTCATATTTTATTGCGGATTGAGTATTGGTAAATTTAAAAAAAAAAGTTTCCTACCTCTCGAAAGTATTCTCTCTCTCTCTCTATTTATTTATTAAATATTGCTAAATGAGAGAGCTAAATGAAATGTAGAGCGTAATCATATTTACCGTATAACAAACAACGGAATACTAAAACAAAATGTAAATAGCGAACACTTGAACAGATAATAATAATTGTACAACTATAAAATATGTAATAATAACAACTCTGTATTCCGTCGGACTTAAAATAAAACAAAAAAAAAAAAAATAGTTGAACGTCGGTACTTTAATTACTATTACGTGTACGTTTCATTAATTAATTTAATACACCCGGTATAAACCGCGGAATAATATCGTAAAGTTTCATATTTTCGTGTTTTAACGGTATAATTTATTAGCTATACGTGCAAATGTGACGTTTTCGCTATCTGCAATAATTCATGATTGTTCCAAGTTTAATTTAAACAATTCGCGAACTCCTTGTATTTCATTAAAAAAATTCCACTTGAATTGCATTTATAAATTTATATTCTAGTACCAATATCTACTCTACTATTTTCGATAGACACGAAAATGATAATTGTTTTTACGTGTATTAAATTCCGATAAATATAATATTATATTTTTTTTTATTAAAATCTTAACGATTATAGAGACAAGAACTTTACTATAGTAAAATACGTTACATTATATTATAGAATTTACGGCTCTGTACGAAACAACAAAATAATTTTTGTTTACCCATCAACCTCAGGGTAATTTACACGTTTTTCCGTTTTTAAATAACTATTTTACGTTCGAAGGCGTTTGCTTTTCCGTTAGATTGTACGTAAGGTGTCCTATATAGCCGCGCTTTTTACAAATTAAAACAGACCGGGTTATTTACGACACTGTCTACATTTTATTACTTAGGTTTTATCACTTTAGAGAGGTCACATTCGTCGTTATAGTATATTTGTTTTTATTATGTAAATCCATTATTATTATTTTTAAAAAATTGATTCGTTAATTTAATTAGAAGACGAACAGAAAAAAAAAAATACACACAAATATTTAACCTTGTAGCGTAATAGCCGTACACCAAATTGAAAAATAACAAAATATTTTCAGTGGGCGCATTTAAATTGACACTGCAGCATACACGAACGATGACAAAGGAAGTGCACGTTTTCGTTCGACCCACTCGCGCATACCTATTATTTACAGTATACCGAAACTATTAATCGCGGGGGTCTAAACACATAAACGGTACCAAGGTATATACGGATTGACGGTCGTACGAAATTGCCGTCGTATTAAAAGGATTCTTTTTTTACTTTTTTTATTTCTATTCTAGAATTGAAACGAAATCGCGGGTAATTTTCGCGGGCGCAAAAGTCCAAGGTTTCCCCGGCGGGGCGTATATTAAATAAATTGTCAATGGAAAGAAAAAAAATAGTTCTGTCCCGTTCGATTATTATACCGTTTGTTGTTATATGCCGCACAACAATCGGTACAATCGGTGCAATAACGATTTATTACTTTCTCGAACTCGGAATTCGGTCGATACCTACGCGATCCCGATTTAAATTTACGACGATCCGAAATCACTTTAATAATTATTATTATAATGTGTTTACTCGTCGGCCGACCGTCGCCACCCTAATCCATTTACCGATACGACGGTAAACCGCGTCGCCCATCATCAATTTAAACACGGTTAAAGATACCTAAAAGTATAACAACGTTAAACGTAATTAAATCCAATTAAACGCGTCTGTTTTAACGTGAAACACGATTTTGTACTTAAGGTAACGTTTTGTTATCTTTTGTTATATTATTTTGTTATCCCTTTTGTTTTATTATCAATATTGTTTTTTTTTTTTAATTCTGATTTACCTATTTTTTAGATTCTTATTTTTTTAAACGTTATTTTTTAAAACGTTTACGATCTTTAAATGACTATTATAATTTAAAATTGTGTTCGCGGTTTTCTGCGGGTGGTCGGCCAGGGGCCTAGATCGAGAGTCCAGGACTAAAGTGGGATTATTTTGGTTTACGAGTTTGTATAGCTTTGGTTGCTAAGCGAGTCAGGACAGACGAGGTAACTCACTGGTTTGTACGCTAAAGTTTTTGATAGCCGAAGGACTTCTTCTCGGAGTGAATGTAGTTGAGCTGTTGAGTTTCTTAGTTTTCGGTTTGTTACGTGGTAACGGGCGCCAGTCATTACAATAAGCATTTGTACGGGTACCTATATGTAAGTACACTATAAGGACTTGGACACACTTGAAAAAGAAACAACCATCCAATGACGACACACGATTCGGTCGGATTCGATTTAAATGTAGGTTAATCAAGATTTAAGCCTCTACGTCACTTTCTCTTCGGGTCTGCGAGAAGGATTACCAAGAATGGAGTTAGAACCGAGAGCGGATATAAGTGGGTTTTAGTGATTAGTCGGAAACGTGTATCATGTATCAAGATTTTGGCAGTTTTTTTTCTCTAGTATTTATATTTTTAAATCCGTACGAAGAATGCGGTGCGAAACATCTGACCGGGGCGTTTGCAATTATACGAAAAAAGGGTTATAGATCGGAAAATTTCAATTTTATTTTTATTATAGATTTTTTGGTCCCATCCCATAGTTGGACATGGTACGTCCAAACGGGAGACGTACCTGTTCTAGGTGTACATAATATACAAATACAGCACTTTTTAGAATCGAGGAGTGCACCTATTGATTTTTTGCTAGTTAAGTAGGTTACCTTTTTTTCTTCTTTTTTTTTTTAGTTTTATGTAGGTTATACACGAGCTACCGCAATGACACCGAAAACTTTTCGATTTTAATTTCGGAACTAAATAATTTTCTGTCGAGACGCCCACTTATCGCAGCGAACATGAATAAATCAATCCGAGTATAAATCGTATCCGTAGTAGGTATTTAGGTGGGTGACAATAAATAATATTATGTAGGCATACACTGCACATTTACTCCATGCACTCCACCTACACATTTTTTCGAGTAGAAACTGTATTCCGTGATATTTATTAAGGTTATCTATAAATATGAAATTGTAACAGCTTAAAGCGGTAGTTTTTTAAAATTACTCAGTAGTTATTTTGTGAATGGCCAGAAACTGCCCTAGGATCGCATATAGATAACGCATTTTACGGTGCACCCGATTTATTAACGATCGAACGAGAAAGGATAAGTTCGAAAATCGGAAAATAGATTGTGAAAATAAGTAAACGTTTACATATCTTAGAACTTCGAACCAAAGTGCAATAAAATATGGAAAGAAACAGTCGCTTATCCACGGATAATTAAAAATCACGAATAAAATAAGAATACCTAATCGAGAAACTCGATTCATTGGTCGAAAAGTCTTAGTGATACACGTATACTTACTAACAATATTCATGGTGTAACGGTTATGTTTTTCATGTTTTTGTACAAATACACCTACATGTTGTTTTATGCACGTTGTATAATATTATATTACTTATGTTTAAATCACTTTAAAGCATCTTGCAGTTTATTTTTCTCGTAAGCATGCGGTTTCGTAATAGATCTACTGTAGCGGTTCTATTACGCTGTTTGCTTTTTTTTTTACCGGGTTATTATTATTTTGTTTTTTAATGATTTTTAATTTGCGATTTTCAGCTCTCAAAACACAATCACCTCGAACCACAGCGAACTACCACCAAGCCGATTATCGTCCGGCGCCGGCGCGCCCGGTGGTTGGGTGGAAAGCATTAACTCGCCACTGATCCAAGAGGACGGCGACAACAAAATGTTAAAACTGCGGTTCGACGTCAGTCAATACGAGCCCGAGGAAATCGTCGTCAAGACCGTCGACAACAAACTATTGGTACGTGTTGTAACGTTTACGGTAAACGTTTGAATAAATTTGTATACGCGTATAGGTACCTACAACAACAGTAATGTTTCGAAACTCGTTATTGTAATATACCTACTTAGCTATGTAGCAGGTACCTCATCGCAGAGGAATAATAAAAAAAAAAAAAAAAAAAAAATAAAAATATATGAATAACGTACCAGCTATACCATAACCATAATAATAACGATAGTTTCTTCGTTCGAAACCGGTCTCACACTTACAATTATTATTATGTTACATATTTAGTTTTTTTTCGTACCGTATGTGTGTTATCATATACACTTACGTGTTATTTTCTATTAATAAAACGTATTAAACGCAAGTGTGTGTGTGTGCGCGCGCTGTGTGCATAATATTATAACGCGGCGGCGGCAGAATAAAAATAATAATATTATAATAAATAATAAAAAAAAAAAAAAAAACCGGAAACGAATTTTATAATGAATGAGATACGTATCTTACATACGTTTTTTCACATAGAAAAATATCATATACTTACACAAAGGCGCTGCAGTTTAGTACCCACCTAGGTGTAAGGCAGTATAATATAGGTAATACCCACCTACGTATAAACACATGACGTATCGAAATATAATTATCGCCGCAAGTTCGACACGGATGACCGCGTAAGACCTTCGCACGTTTAACATTATGGGAGTCCTTGATATTTTTTATATTATTTTATAAAGTTTAATAAAAAAAGTATTTTATATAGCGCATTTTTTTAATCGTTAGGTATGCGTCGCTGTAAATCGGCCGAAACCTTGTAAAATTCAATAACAAATTTGTCACGCTAAATCGGGTGAATTTGGATTTGTATTAATATATAGGTAGTTTTAAAAATTTTAAATATATATATATATAATATGATATTATTATGTTATACTTATTTACACATACACACACACACACACACTGCTCAGTCCACCTGTTTTTTCTCTCACAGAGGAGTGCCGTTTATTTAGATTTAAAAAAAATGAAAAAAACACATTAACACACACACACACACACACACACACGCACACACACCTACCATACTTGAAAACGACCCACGCCTTAGTCGACCTTGTCTGCACTCGATAAACTCCATAAATGGCTATGAGCCTTCGTACCATTGATTTCGTGTGCAAGATGCAAGTACTAGATCGCTTTAATATAATATTATTATTATTATTATCACCGCGTGACCTCCCAACGCGAATTATTATATTAAAGTTATATATGCACTTAGGTATATTTTAAGACGAATTCCATTTAAGGGATGTGTCGCGGACGGCCGGCAGAACGCGTCGTTTCAGTTTTAACATTTCGCTCGTGTCCGCTCGTATACGTTTGAAAGATTATTTATTTTTAGGCGGGCCGGAACGCGTTATTATTCTATAATTGTAACTATCCGGCGGTACGTTCTAAAGGGGTAAATCGTTTATTTTTATGCGTTTTCATATTTTAATTTTAGATATTCCCGGGTGGATACGGGTCGGTGAACCGACGGGGGAACGTTCAAACTCCCGTGTAGATAATATTAAAACGATGATGTTTTTTTTCTTTCTCTCTCTCTCTCGAAAATATACACTCGATTACGGGACGATAATGCGAATTACGCGAAAATGTTGTTCCGGTCGGACGCTATTATTACCCGCACTGTTATAGTGTAGTTGGGTAGCACACGGACGGCACTTTTGACCGCGGGTCGTCGCGAAAGATCAAAATTAACAACAACTGTCCGCTTTCCGAATAGCGAAATCTATAGTACGTCTTGCGTATGTCCAAATATCTTATGATAAATATATTCGATCGTTTTATATAAATTGTTAAAAATAATGTTACGGACAACACGTTCTACGGTTACAATACAAACGATACATATTTTAATAATGATAATACAAATGCGTGTAAACATAATTTTCTATTGCGAGCGAGCCATTGTTATAAGTAATATGTATTTGTGTACACGCTCCGGTGATTTTAAAGAAAAGTCATTGAACCAATAAAGATATTCGACAAGATTTTAAGGAATAGATTTAATACGGTTAAAGCTGTACACCTATAATAGTAAACATATTTTAGTTATACGCACTATAGGCTATATTTTGCTTAAAAAACCGTTTATCTTTTAAACGTTCTACGTTTTAACTATACGCGCACCTTCAACACTTGTCGTTTAATGTATGAAACACGATACCTATATAATGCGACATAGGTACCTAATTTCGTATCCAAATCGCACCGAAACGGTTCCCTACTATAGTTTCTCTATGCATTTGTAAGAAACTCATTCAAATACGAACAGTTACATTACGTACATTATGTGTAAAACGATGTATAATTTTCACTTGGTATACCTACTATTTTAAACGACTATCGAGTCGAGGAGATTGATTATCGTTCGTAATTATTATTGTTGCGGTATCCGAAGTCTGTACGTAATGATAATACGGTATAATATTATAGAGGCGATTAGTGTCTACGTCAAGTTCTTCTTGTCAGTCTGTTATCGGGAATAATTGGATCATTCGGTTCCAAACGAGTCCCATCAAAACACATATTAGGTATAATATTGAAATATCGGTCGGTACTTACAAACTGAAATTTCGTTCTATTATTGAAAAGGAATAATAATACTCGAATGAGAATTCAGCAATAAAATACAAATTTCCGATTAGGAAGTTACTATAGTATTAAAGCCTTAAAGCCTTAGAATGTAGAATATAAGAATTTCTAACGTTACTTTACATAACGTACATTTTAAATGTACATTTTTATTTGTTCGGAACCGATATCTTACTCGATAACGGTCGTTTTCACATAATATTTTATGACGTCGCACTAATCGCCTCTATTGTATTGGAATAACACTGCGGGGCGCGCGTCCGCCTTTTGCTGTCGAATGATTAATGATATTATATTGTTGTTCGTTCAGGTCCACGCCAAGCACGAGGAAAAGTCGGACTCCAAATCGGTGTACAGAGAATACAACCGGGAATTTTTACTTCCGAAGGGCACCAATCCGGAAGCCATCAAATCGTCTCTGAGCAAAGATGGCGTGTTGACCGTAGAAGCACCGTTGCCGGCACTTGGAGGACCCGACAAATTGATTCCAATCTCTCACCATTGAATAATTTAATATTTCTGTTCTACCACCTTAGTGATCCGTTTCTAGAACGCGTAAACACATTCAAAATATGTTTATTTTAATATTTTAATTTATTAATTTTCGAGAAAAAAAAAACGTTGTTTTAATTCCCTTCGGTTTGTTTCATTATATTATTATATTCTTTCTTTTTTTCTTTGTTAAAAAAAAAAAAAAAAAAACATTTATTTATATACATATATACATATATATATATTTTTTTTATTTATATAAACAGTGTTAATACCTATATTACAGCATTATGTTATAATTTTGTATACGCATATTATATTATTGAGCTTACGACGATCACACGTTGCACAGCTGTCATGCCGACAAATAATAATTATTACGCTAGTTCCTACAATGTTCTGTAAACGTACGATGAAAAATATTTATTTATTTTTCTATTATTATTATTGTTCAGATACGCGGATTATAACATTATTTATACACGGATTAAAAATTGAAATTTATACTTAGTTAAAAACAGTAAAAAATTCCATACGAAAATAAAATATTAATAAGCGAAATTAATTGGCTAATTTTTATTAACTAAACATACTTACCGTTCGGTTATAATTTAAGAAAACCGCAGAAAAATTGTATTTTAATAATAATAGTTATTATTAATATATTCCATTTTTAATATTATTATTATCTACACGTGAACTACTAATATAAATTATTTGCCCTTTTCGCGATATTATATATTCTTTTTTTTTATTTAAACGAAAATGTCGAAATGTCCTGAGAGAGAAAGCTCACAAATATTGTCTAAAATTATCACCAAATGCCTCTGGAACATATTTAGAATGGCCAACACCTCGGGCCTTGATCGGTTTTTTGGACCGCGTTCAACGCCCAATCTAGATAGCAGCAATAAAACCTCTGAGTGCACAAAACACGAAAATAGAATGTTTTTTAAGTGCTTTTAGCATGAGTGTTCTTCTTTGTTCTTTCCCCCGGCCTATATTATTATTCGTTAAAAAAAAAAAAAGCCATTTAATTATTTTTACGATTGTTCACAAACGCCGATATTCCTCAAAGGCTCGTCTTAATAATAATATTGATAATTTGTGAACCAATTATTATAAATTGAAGAAATTTAGTTATATACAATACGATGCCGTTGACGAAAATATACACAGTATCTACTCGTATTAATTTTTGGAATAGGCTTTTGAATAACTTGGGTTGTGAACAAATATAATGTATTTCGACAAATTACGAAGAACAAATTGTTCCAATCAATTTTAAAATCAAGATAATCCCGGTGCTTACTGATTACGATTTTTTCTACAATTCACGATAAGACTTTAACAATGTTTTTATTGAAGAATCAGAAGCTTGCTACAAAAAGAAACTATACAGGTATTTAGTCATTAATGACGTGCACAGATATTTTCAATGGGAACGGATGTGGTAAATAACACTCACGATTTGTGATTAAATCGTACAATTTTCTTTTCTTGTAACTAATTCAAAAATAAGAATTCAAAATTTGGATTCAAAACAGCGGATTTTTAGTCAATTAATAAAGTTTTTTTATGATAACTTGGCTGAAAAATACAATTTCAAGACAACAGCTGTGGCATCCTCTTATCACACTTTTTCTGTAAACTGTAAACCAGAAGTTACCCGCTAGTTTTTTTAGGGATCCTATATTGAAACTTACCAAATTTTCCGCAGTCTAGAATACTATTTTCAACTATATATAATACACTTATATACTGTACATAATATACATTTCATTTACGTAAAACCTATACTTTTAATTTGTTTATTGTACTTTAAGGATTACTATGCATCATTTAGCATATCGATGGTGACATGGCAAAAGATCGACACTTTGAGTCTGAGCCACACAGCCTTACTACTGGATAGAGAAATACGTGTTTCGTCCATTGCACGTGCGCAAAAAGAGCTGTGACAATTATTTAACGAACGATTTATTTGAATTTTATGTTTGGGGTGTAAACGATACTTATATATTTTGCCCGCCCAATTAAAGGGTTTAAACGACAATAAAAGCTAATCAACAATGCGTATTCATACGTAAAAACAAAAAAAAAGTATTCAACGAAAAAATGTCCTATTCCAACCGAAAAAGAGTTATTGCCAACCTAAAAAAAAATAAATGTTAAACTCACAAATAAATGTTTTTCGACTCTCCTGGAAACTATAAATTGCGTGTCGCTTAGACCTTTTTGCCGTGTCATCACCATCGATATTGTAAAACCTATTTTACCTATTTTGGAAAATCAAAGTAATTTGCGTTATATTTCTAAACAACCATAACAGCGACCCATCCACTCATTTGTTTTGTTAATCACGCCGTGACTAAAATATCATATTGTTTTACGCTGCCACTGTATATAGATTAGAGGACTCGATTTCAAACGGACAGCCTTTGTATATGTTACAGGCAAATTAGGAGTTCTGCTGGAAGTCAATTTTCGAGGGCATTTTCTATAGGTGGTTTGACGTGAATATAAAATGAATATTATACTTTATTGTAGTTTTATTGAGTGAAACTTTTACATTTTATTGAAAATTTAAGGGTACTTAGCGTTACCTTGTGTAAATTACATTTTCAGTTAAGTACTCGGCTATAGCCAGAAAAAAAGTTAATCTAAGTCATTTATAACCGCTAACGTGGTGTATACTGAATACTAATAATATTGTGCTTACTTTTTAATACGGTCTTAGATTAATACGTCTGGCAAGGGGAGTCCCTTTGACGGGTACCGCTCTGGTAGCGCTATTTAGTGGTGACATTTAAATTTACTGTAAATAGTGCAAAGACCGCGGCATTAACCATGATAATCTGTAAGCGATAAACATATAATCATAAATTGCAATTAGAGCGCGTCGCTAGAGTAGGACCCACGGATGGGAAGGGCGCGGCCTGTTTCGCTCGAAATTTTACCATTGCCGTTTCGCTCAGATATCCGTTTCGACCAAAGCCATTTCAGTCGTTTTCAAATTAAGTTGGCAATGATTTTTAAATATCATAACATGTATAATATATCATGTATATATTACTGACTACTTTTAAAAAAACACATTAGTTGGTGTAAAAAGTAATCCCAAAAGATTTAAAAAAATACATACTCAATTATACATTATTACAGTTATAATACAAATGACCAATTATTATTGTCTACTAAAAACTATTTTAAAAATAATATATGAGTTTCATTTATCGTTATCCAGAAATAACAATGAGGGGCAATACAATATTTATTGTACTAGGTTATTATATTTTTATTTCAATATCAAATTAATGACATGTTGGTCGATTGTAGGACTTTCCACATAAATATAACAGTTAACTACATGACGTATTAGTTAGCAGTGGCTAGTCATCGAGTTTCGAGTTTTGGACAGGTTTAATTTAAAATATTTGCTTAAATCAATAATTAACGATGGCCAACATTATGGACATGCAATTCAGCGAGCATACAGCTCACAAAAAATGCGTGTGAATCGTTTCACTCGTATTTCAATAAAAACTTTTATTCTAACTCTTCATCAATCACAAGTTGGTTAAATATTATGAGCAACGAAATCCAGACAAAAACATATATCAACATGAATAGCGTTGAAATTCCCAAAAAAACAAAAGACAAAAATACGAAGGAAAGACAAGAATACAACGAAAAACGTATACTTTTATACAGATTTGGCGAAATTACTAGTCATGAGTTTGTAAAAACTATGTGTAGACATTTTAAAAAATAATAATTTTTGTATATGTATTTTGCGATGACTTTAGTTAATTTTAGTAAAAAATAATAACATATAATATTGTGTAATGAGTTTTTTTTTTTAAATAGTTAATATTATATACACGATTTATTACATGTTATATTATTTAAAAATCATTGCCAATTTAATTTGAAAACGACCAAAATGGGTTTGGTCGAAACGGAAAAGGTTGATTTTCGGTGAAACGGGTGCCGCCTGCTGGGGACAATCACAGCACACATTTTACTACAGTCTAGGATAGGGAGTTGCATAGGCCTGCATTAAGAAGTTTTAAAGTTGTGGGTACCTTGTAGGTATGTATTGTTAATGAAAATATAAAATATACGATGCCGTTTAAATGTTGTCTACGACACTGCAATTTGTCAAAAATAACGTTGGTAGTTTTAGTTTTGTAGCGGTATATTTATGGTTATTGAAGTTTTATTTTTTTTTAAAAATTAAAAATATGTACCGTAGGAAATAAACAAACAAAATAGTTGTTATATTTATTTATACATTTTTAGAAGAGTTTAATAAGATTAATGATTTTTAAATTAGTGGCCCTGAGAAGGGCCGTTTTATTATACATGCGCAGAAAGATGGTATAGCAGCTCAACAACAAAATTTAATTGGAAATCATTAACCGCCAAAACCGTAAAGAGTACGGCCTTGACGTTTCAAAGCGTACACGACGTCCATGGCTGTAACAGTTTTTCTTTTCGCGTGTTCAGTGTAGGTTACAGCATCACGGATAACGTTTTCCAAAAACACTTTCAGCACGCCTCGAGTTTCTTCGTAGATAAGGCCGGAAATACGTTTGACACCACCTCGACGGGCTAAACGACGAATGGCGGGTTTGGTAATTCCCTGGATGTTATCACGAAGTACTTTACGATGCCGTTTTGCTCCTCCTTTTCCAAGACCTTTGCCTCCCTTACCGCGTCCTGTCATTTTGTGTGATTGTTGGTAATCTTGATAACTGATTCAACTGAGAGCGGATTACTGTGTGGACCTGGTCATGGATCGTCAGCCGTTTTTAAGCATTTCAGGCGACCGACAGACCAATCATATTACGCCGTTATGCTAAACACGCCCCTAGCCAATGAGAGCGCTACCAACGGTTCTCGCTTTTGTATATATACTAGTCGTTTCTGCGAGTTTCCCACACATAGTCTCAATCATCTGACAGTTCAACATTCAGTATATTAATTAATAATAGTTTACTATCATGGCACGTACCAAGCAGACAGCTCGTAAATCGACCGGCGGCAAAGCACCGAGGAAACAGTTGGCCACTAAGGCGGCCCGTAAGAGCGCACCAGCTACCGGCGGAGTGAAGAAACCGCATCGTTACCGTCCGGGTACTGTCGCTCTTCGGGAAATCCGTCGGTACCAGAAGAGTACCGAACTGCTGATCCGCAAACTGCCTTTCCAACGGTTAGTCCGTGAAATCGCCCAGGATTTCAAAACCGATTTACGTTTCCAGAGTTCCGCCGTAATGGCGTTGCAGGAAGCCAGCGAAGCGTACTTGGTCGGACTTTTCGAAGACACCAACTTGTGTGCCATCCACGCAAAACGTGTTACCATCATGCCAAAGGACATTCAGTTGGCCCGTCGTATACGTGGAGAACGTGCTTAATTACTATTATTGTTATTATTATTATTATTATTCCTAAAACGGCCCTTTTCAGGGCCACCAGAATTTTAGAATATTTTCTTCAGACATTCGTTGTTTTCATGATGTAAATTGAAAAACCAGTTCGGGTAAATGAGAGTAAGTTAGTTGAAGTAAACAATCGTGTGTTTCGGGTAATATCGTATATTCATTACAATCAGTTCCTCGAGACTAACCCATCCTTGATGAACATGAAAAATCAATACACTCTAAACTTTAGAGTGTAGCCGCCTTTAGAGTCTAAAAGCTACAGAATGCAACTTCAACTAATTAAGATAACTTGTTTTAATATAATATAACATGTTATATAGATACTAATACTGTATAGTATACACTACAAAATATAATACTATAATATTGGTATTCCAATCATTTACAAATACAAAATTATATTAGAAATTCAAAAAAGAAAAAAACTAGATTTATGTTTTACGTTTTGGATAGTCTAAAAAGTGTGATAGTCGATTTAATTTCATGAGAATCAATAGTAGTTTTTTTATCCGATTAAGCCTTTAAGCTTTTTTATGGGATGAAAATACAAATTTAATTTTTTTTCAAATAGTCCAACAAAATATTGCCTCCCTCGAAGAAAAACTAATTGAAAAATTTGAATAATAACTGTGCTAGAAAAATCCGCCAAACAAAAGGTTGAACATCTTGTAACCATAGAGATGTATAATTTGAAAGAGATTGTATTGTAAAAAGAGTGTTGTAATTCGGTTTTTAGGTATTATTATATTAATTTTTTTTATGGATTGGGAACACGGATAAGGTGAAAAGGAAAAATGTAAAAATTTGGTCGAATTGTTCTATAACTATAAATAAAAATAATTTATAAGATCCATGAGCCATATTATTTTATGCAACAACATGTTGTATGTTGTATGTAACTGTCTTCGTGCAATTTCAAAATAATAAAAAGTGACAAGGCCAACATCTTCACAATCATTCTACAGGGGTCCTCCCAAAAACATACGGAGTAACAATTACACAACAGAAAACTTATAGCCCGCCGAATGTGGGGTACCGACCGACTTTTCTCCTATTTGCTTTATATTAGTGATTGGAATAATCGAGTAACTCGATTATTTGAATGTATGAAGTAATTCGATTATTAGAAAAATAATCGAATGAAAAATTAGTAATTGCCAATTAACAGTTATTATTTTTATATTTACTAGTTTAGTAATCTAGTAGTTGGTAATTACTCGAAACCGTATCAGTAATCATTCTTATTTTTTCTACTATTTTATTGACTACTAATAACTAATATTACCTATATTACTATTTTCTCATCGCGGACGGTGTATCAAAACATTCAAAACACCGGCATGCCTGCACAACGGCGTTCTTATCTCGCGCAAAGTATAATAATATGCAATATGAATCAAAATGAAATAACCCATAGTTCACTATTATGCGCGGATGCCATGTAGATCATTCTAATCATTTCTAGATGATTCTAGAATCATAAATCAAATAGATAGTAAGTTATTTGCTATTGTTCCTATTCTAATTTTGATCACACACATACCATATAATATTTAACTATTATATAAATAATTGAATGACCCTTATTTAGGTACATTTTATTGTAGTACCGTTTGTTTCATTTATTGAAACCGTCCCCGTATCGTAAAGAATTCAAAATACATTTTTAAATTTTAAAATGCGACCAGGCAATCAAAAACGTTCTGTAGTGTGGGAGCATTTGAAAAAAAAATGCCGATAAAAGTGAGGTTAATTGTCAAATCTGTAAAAAAGAATTAAAGTTTTACGGAAATACAACTAATTTATAAGGTAAGAATGTTGTAGATTTAATGAATAATGAGTTTTACTGCTCAGAATTTAAAATATTATGAATTTTCACGATATATCGTGTGATTTTTATCTACTCGATTATGAAAATCAAAATATTAGACAATGATCTTAATCTAATCGAATAGGTACGATGTTTTGATTATTTTAATGGAGTGAATATTTCGATTATTCCCCATCATTGCTTTAAATTTCGTTATTTATTACTTAACATCATTCAAACCAACATACACACTGTTAAACACTAACACTGGCAGTCCAGACCGTGGGGGGGGGGGGTACAGCGGATTTATATATAACTGTTAGATATGTAAAATTAATTTCTATTGGTCGAGGTAAATCCAACTGTCGGTAGGAGCGGGGACAATTGGAGAAACGGACCGATTGGTCGACGCTGTTGTTCCGTGTGTATAAATACGGGTCGTTTGCACTCAACGTTTTCATTCGACGCAGTTCAGTCGGCCAAGCAAGTTGTCTCTCATAACCAAACGGCTTCAACATGACAGGACGCGGTAAAGGAGGAAAGGGTCTCGGAAAAGGAGGAGCGAAGCGTCATCGTAAAGTGCTCCGGGACAACATCCAAGGAATCACGAAACCGGCCATTCGTCGTTTAGCCCGTCGTGGTGGAGTGAAACGTATCTCTGGTCTGATCTACGAGGAGACCCGCGGCGTGTTGAAGGTGTTTTTAGAAAACGTAATTCGTGATGCCGTCACCTACACCGAACACGCCAAGAGAAAGACCGTGACCGCAATGGACGTCGTGTACGCTTTGAAACGACAAGGACGAACCCTGTACGGTTTCGGAGGATAATTTGTCTTTGCCGCATGATATAATAATTTAACGAACTACCATTAAAAAGGCCCTTTTCAGGGCCACCAAATCCCCTATATTATTATTAAATATAATAGAGAGATGTATTAGCTTGCGCGGTGACATTTAGACTGGTAAATATCAACTGGTCGTTCTTCGTACGGCGTTCTTATGAATACACAATTTGTTTGCAGTGAATTTTAGATCGATCGGTTGTTGTTGCTCATTGACTTTAAACATAGTCAAGTCCTATTAAATCTAATAATTTACGCTGCCATTCTCGTTTATTCTGTACGCATTTGTATACTTGCATTGCATCGTTTATAGTTTTTTTTAAAAAAATATATTTTGTCTGAATCGTAGATATCGTGTTTACCCTTATCCAGTTATTTATACTAACAAAACAAACATTATGATTACCTATTATTTACTAACTGCTCGATGATCGTTTATTGCAATTTGAATGCATGTGTAATAATATATCGTTAATTACTATACACCCGTGATCATAAAAAGGTAATGTGAGAAAATTGGACGATTAGGTTAGGTTTATAATACTAGGCGAGGAAAATTTGTATATTATGATTTAGGTATCTGTCTGTTATTTTAAAAGTCTTGAATTGAAAAAAATTATGACAATGTTAATTGATAACAGTTTTACAGTTGTATGATAAATTATTATCCTGATATTCTCATATTTTTGCTAATAAAATGAAGAAAATATAATTATATTGAAGTTATTAAGAAACCAGTACAAAAGTGGGACGGTCAACGAAACTCTGTACATTTTTTCATTCTCGGTATATTGAAAAATTTCACGGGACACCCATTCAAAAATCAATAACCGCCTAAATCTGCACGTTTGGTCACACCAATTGCACTTGCTTAAAAACTTCGGTGGAATACCGTCGCGTTTTGTTCTCGTCTTCTAGTAATTATTTATTGGTCCGTTGCACCGCATCGCATGAATAATATGATAAGTTGATGTTTCCTATGCTAAGCGGGTTGCCTATACGTATGTGTTGAAAGAAGATTGTGTTTAGTGATTCAATGTAGATGTGTCTGATTGGTTGATTTCGATTTTGGCACAATATTATGAGTCTGGTAAATATTTAGAGTATATATCATATTAAGACAAAATAGGTACATAATTTTATACACACCTACACGGACATAACATCCAACGGTAAAAATATTCGAACTTAAGAATTTAGAAAAAAACGTTTTTATAAATAAACACGTCCGGTTTGGAAACGTTGATACAGGTACACGAATAATATAACATACAGTTTGAGTTAAGAGTGGTTTTAATACAATTCGATAATTAATCGTTATAGTAAAATACCATAAAATAAGACATAAATAATATGACCTAAATATTAGTGTAGACTGGGTATACAGTTATCTAAAAATTTCGAAAAACGTTTTTATAAAATATTACATGTGGATATTTTGTCGCCGGATAAGTTGGTTGGATATTTAGATTTTAGAGACCAACGCTAGAGTTCCCGACAGGGTTTTTGATTTTGAGAATGGAGATTTCGCGTTATTGTGGCCTAGATATCCGAATAAAAGTAAATAGAATTTTCAGTTTTAAGAAAAATATAATTACTTCTGGTCTCTTTTTATGTATACGGTATTGGCAATACATTTATTGGAAAGTAAAATTCGAATAGGTGTACAAATATTATGTTAAGTTCAAATACCTATCCTTCGAAATAACAAAAACATTATAGATACCTATCGGTGTATAGGTACCAATTTAAAAACCCTATTTCAATAGGTACTTGTAAGATTCTAAAGTTTTACTTTGTTTGCAAAACCAGACATACAGAGTGTTTCGATTTTGATTTGACTGCACGTATGCGCATTATATACTATTTTATGGGTGTCGAAATAAATTTTCAATTATTTTATCAATTTTATAGATTTAATTCTGTGCAACTAAATATTAAATTCAATATTACGGTCTACCTATTGAAACGTGTGTTCGTCGACGTCATAATTACACAAGACGTCTGACGCCAAAAGCCCATTTTCCGACGGCCGTCGTTTATTGGGAAATCCATCAAAGACCGATATGAAAACGTGTCTGCATTCGGAAACATCTAAAGAATATGTCAAAATAGAAATTTTTTAATTTTGATTGAAAACGAATTGTTGGTGTTCAGTTATTTAAGACAAACGAAAACTAAATGAATACGCCGAAATAATGGTGTACAGTGTCCGTTTAGTGAAGAATATTCAATAAAAAAATAGTTTGTGTTGTTCGGTATTTAGTTGGCTTTCTATCAAACGAAAAACTAAATCTTTAAATTAATCTCTCGAAAAGTTATCGTGAAAAACGTCAGCATAACCACCACAGATTGCCGGCATTGCGTTGCGCGTGTTTACTAGTCGGTACGGCCTACAGTATATATTCGGAACCGCTCAAATCACCGAACATATTTTTATATTACAAGTTTCCCTACGTTTCAAAATCATTTCGCACGATTCAACGATATGACCGACACTGTGGTATCTACTCCGGCAGCTCCGGTTATTTCATCCCCGGCAGCGAAGAAGTCACCGACCAAAAAGAAGACCACCGCAGCAGCCAAAGGCGTCGCTGCGAAGAAACCAGCAGCCGCACATCCACCGACGTCGTTGATGGTCACGACAGCGATTAAAGAGTTGAAGGAGCGGAAAGGTTCTTCGTTGCCTGCTATCAAAAAGTATTTAGCAGCCAACTACCAAGTCGATCCAGCCAAATTGGCACCTTTCATCAGGAAGTTTTTGACGGCGTCCGTGTCGAGCGGTGCGATTCTGCAGACCAAGGGCCATTACAAATTGGCAGTGGTCGAATCCAAACCGAAGAAAACCGCCGTGGCCAAGAAGCCGATTGCGAAGAAAGTGAAGCCTGCTTCCGCCGGTACGCCGAAAAAGAAGAAGCCTGTGGTCAAAAAAGCTAAGGCCGCCTCCGGCGAACCAGCCGCCAAGAAGGCGAAAAAGACTCCAACCAAGGCCGCCCCTAAGGCGGTTAAACCCAAGAAGAAGACCCCGGCAAAATCGGCTGCTGCTGCTAAAACCAAGTCGCCGAAAAAACCCGCCGCAGTCAAGAAGCCCGCCACCAATCCCAAGAAAAAGTAGATATATTTGTTTTATAGTGTGCAGAGCTATATTAAAAAGGCCCTTTTCAGGGCCACCAAAACGTTTATTTATAATGTATTAAACTTATTTTTACTGTTTAAGCATTTAAATTTTATTGTATGATTGTTTTTATTTAACTAACCGACTTTTCATGCATCCGGTTTCCACTGTAAATGTTTACTAATAATGGGAAACGGTGGAATACATTTTTTTGTATCAACTATTAATTTTGATGTCTTGATTAATATCTCGATATTAGAAAAATAGTCGATAAATGATACACGATAATAATTGAGTTATCTTTAATCATAAAAAATAAATACACAGTTGCACAATAATATTTTTTACATTGCGTTATCACGTCATGCGGTAAGCATAATGAACTTTAATCATTTTTTTCTATCGATATTGTGTTCCTATCAAAATTTATCCATACTATTAATATACTATTAATTAAGTCATATTTATTATCAGCAGTGAATCAATTATCCATAGTGACAACGACACTGTTGTATTCTATACCATCAATGGTAACTAGGATTCTCCTCAAGCAATCGTGAAAACAACAGGACGGCACATCCGCATCTTTAATATCTCTTTTCAAACAGCGACCGAAACTACATTGTGATAACTGCCGATCGGTGTCGGTCGCTAAAACCGCCGGGCTATTTGTTACCATCCGGTCACTACGGTAATACTGTGAACTGTGATTATCATTCAGTTGGACATTTTTCTCGTTGCCATTAAATGTTTTTGTCGTCGCGCCGATAAACGAGTGATGCAACGATTTAACGTGTAAATCAGTGATTTTCAACCGGTGTGCGATGAGCCAAACCCACGGATTAAGAACGAACGTGTTATGCCTAAGTGAAGCTCGAATCTTATCATTTTTTGGTCAGACCCACTAACACCGTGTAGTGTACTATATACGAACTATGTCAATAATTTTAATAATTATTACAGATACGGTTTATCCTCCATTAGTCGAACTAATTGGTGACCGCGTCTGGTTCGGATACCGGGGAAATTGTATTAACAATTTTTTTTTTTTTTTTTAAATTTACAATCATAAATTATATATTATTTAAACACGTCGCGTGTCGGTTATCTACGAACGGCTTTTGCATGCCGCGACGGCCGTAGGTCGCGGAGTTCATTCGAGGAGACTTGGGTGCCGTTTGGTTTTTTTTTTCTGTTTGCACGGTCGGGGGCCGACGGCTTCGGTCCGAGTTCTCTTATGCGTTGCGAACGGGTTATGGAGTTTCGGTGAAAGAGAGCTCTTGTCCGGGCCTTGTCGGCGGGAGAATGGACGCTGACGCTCCTCCCCACATCTTGTTTGGTGCGCGGAGGGCGTTGAGCGATCGCTGTAGCAGTTGTTTGACACGGTTTTCTCGCGCCTATTATCCGGCGTGGGTGGTGATGAAATGTTAGGGACTAGCTCGCGGGCTGCAGGTTGGACACTTCTGCTATAACTTATTGATGTATAGCCGTATTGGAATTAGGTATATATCGGTTATCGCGAAAATACGGTTATTGAAAAATTTAAAATACGAAATTCTAATATATGGTACTATCATGATATAATTAACATGGTATGACAGCAACAGAAATCTGTGCATGGTGTCTACGTCATTCGGTCTATTGCCTGTTATCGTAATAAGTTGTTATCACTAATTTAATAAATATTAATTAATTGTGTATATATAAAATCATTATGCTAGAAGGCTAGAAAACTTTTTCTGGCTAGAAGTTCGAGGATTTTTCAAACATATTGGCTACATGGAGGTAAATAAATAATTTTGTTAAACAGTATAAACAAAAAACATATATTTGTATTATAATAAATACGAAAAATACAACGTTTACAGATTTTACAGCAACAACTTTCAGATTTTGTGAACTTTTCAGTGAATATCCCAGAAGTTTAGTGACTTATAATAGTCATTACTATGAAAATGTCGAGAACATATTCTTTCTGAATAGTTAGTCACACAAATATGATATAAATAGAGGTATAATAAAATAATTATAAAGAACATATTATCTACTTAGTATATACATTTATACTCTCACATGATTTAACTCAATTATTTAGTACAGTTAGCTCTTGAGGAAATCTGTGTAACATAATCCTTTTATCAGGAGACTTAGGTCCCTTACAAGTTAATATTGCACATTTAGGCATATTATGATGGACTTAGATAGTCAATGGATTTAGAGGTACAATAAATAAAACAATACAACTAGACAATGGTAATAATCAGATATATTTAATTAGAAAATAAAAATTAAATAAAATACAATGTATATTATAAAAACATACAATGCAGCATTATACTAATGGATAATATTATACAGGGTGATTCTTATATCACACAGCACTTATTATTTTACAAAGTATTCTAGAATATTTTTCAGAGTACGTCAATACATAAAAATCTAATCTTGGAAAAGTACCTTATGAGTAAAGACCGAATTTATATGTTTTGCATATCATAACTGAGATTATGTAGTATAATGAGAGTAAGAAATTTTGACGATTCGTTCAATTCCGAATTCGTCGGGAAAATGTTTTTTTTGCATATTCGAGAATATTTCATGGGTTAAGTAATTTTTAGCTTATTTTACATATTTTGGAATATTTTGTTAATTGTGAGAACAATATTGATGTTCATTAATTATTTTTGTATATCTATCAAACTTTTACAAGAATATAATGAGAATATATAAAGGTTTTTTAGAGAATATTAGCATCATAATTTAGGTGTTTTAAGAGAATATAAATCAGGTCTTTACTTATGAGTTATTCCTATAATATTGCCGCCTTTTTTTTCGATATTTTTCGATATAATTAAGACTGGACCAAGGGACGTCATATTTCATGGCATAGTTGATAAAATATTGTTTATTCCATTAACACTCAGTAGGATCTCATTTTCATCAAAGAAGGTACCATCACTCAGTGGCGTATCCAGAATTTTTTTTTTTTGGGGGAAGGGTTGAAAAAAATGTAACAAACAAAATTGTTTTGAATTTTGTGTGTATTATAATCATAAATTAAACATGTTATTACTATTTTACAGCGCTAATTATATAAAAGTTGAAATATTTAAAAATTATAAATGTGTCTTCAATTTTTGTTTTGATGTTTTAGCAAGTTCATCTATAAGATCATTGATATCCACGTTGATTTCGCGATTAATATAGTTTACAAATGCTAAACCATTTAAACGTATTTGTCCCGAAGAATTTCTCAAATATGGTTTTAAATGATGGAGTGTTAAAAACGATCGTTCTCCCGTGGCAGAAGACGCTGGAAGTGTTATGGATATTCGAAGAAGTTTAGATATTACTGGATAAACATCTGGATTAGTTTAGAATTATATTTCAAAAGCATTTTTGTTCTTGAGATCGGAAGATGTTAAATTTGAATATTTAGTGTATCACAAATCTAATATTTCGTTTAATATATGACCATTTAAATTTGAATCGTTACATTCATCAATTATATCTTGATACGTTTTTACTAATTGTTTGAATTTACCTTTAATATCTTCAGATATTTTCATTTTTTATCTTAAGAGTAAAATACAATCAAAATTATTCAAAATAATCCTGTGCGATATAAATCATTCGTTCAAATGATCTAAATAATTCTATAAAATCATTATGTATAAATAATTCTACTGTACGTGTGTATGTCACTGAACTCCTCGAACTCCTTAAACGGCTGGACCGATTTGAATGAATTTTTTTGTTTGCGTTTGGGTGACGCCTTGGATAATTTAGATTCACAAATCAGCCCGACAGATGGCGTTGCAGTCGGTATCTAGGTTATTTATCTATACTGCATGTTCCGTCGGAATATTTATCTATAATGCAACTAAACGTCTGTCATTTGAATGAATGACGTTCATTAATTTCGTTCATTTAGTGTCTGTATTCATTCAAGTCGGATTTGCGTAAATATTTGCATTAAATTAAGTTACATGCATAGGATTTCGTTTATTTTTCTACATTTTAATTTGAGTGTATTATATTAAGTGTGTTTCGTTATTTTGACATTTTCATTTTGTTGTCTTTTGATATTTCAGTGAATATCAAGTGTATTATAATCACACTAGCGGACCCGACAGACGTTGTCGAGCATGATATTTCAAGCGATTAGGATATTAAACAAAGTACGAAATAAAAGACAAATAATATAATAATTTCATTATTATTTATTTTGAAATAACATAATTTTTTCTAAAAAGTTACGTACATAAAACAATGCCACGTCTTCGTGGACGAGGAGGAAATATTGGACGATGGATTCGGAATTCAAAATTAGTCCAGAACCGTCGGTTAAATAGATCGGCAGAAGATCAACTGACAGACAATGGAAATTTAAGAAACCAGGCTGCAATCACACGTACTAATGAAAGTCAAGAGTAACGCAATGAACGTCGCCGAGCTAATGCATTGAGACAAAGACTGGCCCGTCAAGGAGTCACCGATACATTATAAAATAAAACTATTATAATTTTTATTAACACTATTCAAATATCACAATTAATTTGCAATTTTTAACCCATCCAGAGACAGTGCAAATAAAAATAATTTCGAAGTAAATCTCATCTTGATCATCATTATCCTAATGCAACAAATTTTAACATAAACCCTGATAACTCTGTTTTGATATTTCGTGGTCTCTTCAAATTAGACACCCTGGATTTACCTTTATGAAATTTATATTGGTATTCTCCTGTGCACTTCGTGGTATTCAATAGTATCAAACGATAATTTGTGAATATATTTATAGGTATTAATAGTAATGTAAATAGAAATAATATGCTATGGACAAGTAACCTATTAGTTTTACACCATACACACATATTTGTATTGTAATGTCTCTAAAAGTATATTAGCCGGATTTACTGAACGCGGACATTTTTCCTGTATAATTGATAAATAATATTATAATTATTTATTTGTGTTGAAAAGACTAAAGAATAAACAACAGTTAATAAATTAGTATGTGTTTGTATTTATTTTTGTGGCCCTGAAAAGGGCCGTTTTATTAATGGATTTCAAATATTTTGACAATGGATTTATTTGGAACTGGTATACTTGGTCACGGCTTTGGTGCCTTCGCTGACGGCGTGCTTGGCCAATTCTCCGGGCAACAACAAACGGACGGCGGTTTGAATTTCTCGACTGGTTATCGTAGAACGCTTGTTGTAGTGAGATAGACGGCTAGAT
Organism: Cinara cedri; assembly: GCA_902439185.1. Lineage (NCBI taxonomy): Eukaryota > Metazoa > Arthropoda > Insecta > Hemiptera > Aphididae > Cinara > Cinara cedri. The sequence goes on along the minus strand of CABPRJ010000491.1, from coordinate 2,877 downwards.
TCGGACGCAATGCGCTCGAAAATGTCGTTGACGAAACTGTTCATGATGCTCATGGCCTTAGACGACACTCCGGTGTCGGGATGCACTTGCTTTAAGACCTTGTAGATGTAAATACCGTAAGATTCTTTCCTCTTGGGCTTGCGTTTCTTGTCGGACTTGGTGATGTTCTTCTGAGCCTTGCCGGATTTCTTCATCGCTTTGCCTGCCGATTTAGCTGGTGGAGCCATTGTGAATTAACAAATACGAATACCGGTGATGTTTGCGATAATTGGGACGAGAGGAGTCAATGATGAAAACCACCATTTTCCACCGTTATTTATACTGAAAACACGTTAATTTACTTTGCTAAGGATATTTTAAAATATTAATTTTGTCGAACAAAAACAACATATTCTATAAAACACTTTTGAATATATAATGTTGTTTTAGCTTATTATTTCAGTATAATTCTTTAGACCAATTGTAATAGTCGTAGTATTACATTTTAAGTATATATAAATCCAAATTGAGCTTATCATTACCATTATTGTTACTCGAGATTTCATTTCGACAACACTGCGGATTATCAATCATCATGAGTGGACGTGGTAAAGCAGGTAAAGCCAAGGGCGGCAAGTCCAAAACCAGATCGTCTCGCGCTGGACTCCAATTCCCCGTCGGACGTATTCACCGTCTGTTGAAAAAGGGAAACTACGCGGAACGTGTTGGTGCCGGTGCGCCGGTTTACCTGGCTGCCGTCATGGAGTACTTAGCCGCCGAAGTTTTGGAATTGGCCGGTAACGCTGCCCGTGACAACAAGAAAAGTCGTATCATTCCCAGACATTTACAATTAGCTATCAGAAACGACGAAGAGCTGAACAAATTGTTGAACGGTGTAACCATCGCCCAAGGTGGTGTGTTGCCCAACATCCAGGCCGTTCTTTTACCCAAGAAGACGGATAAAGTGAAAACCGCTTGATCAAATTTCTACCATGCTATCCCGCTAAAACGGCCCTTTTCAGGGCCACCAAATTTATATATTCATTCAAGTGTCCGTGTTTTGGCCAACACTTGTTATATTCTGTATTCAGATCCCTCCCTATTATATTGATAATTTAATGCTGCAATAATCACTATCCAGTGAATTGTGTCTTTGAATATTATCGTATAATACGTAGCCGGTAACTCGTAGTTCCGGCCATCTTACGCCCATTATTAGAAGAGCTATGAAACATTTATATAAAATTGTCTTGGTAGTGATAGGAGTAATCGATATATTATTATAATCCGGTGGATTATAATAATATTTACCTAGTCCGAGTAAATAGGAATCACTCTTTAATTCTACTTTCAAGAGGTTATTCTTTTAATTTCCATTTAATTGGAAAAACATTCCAAATGTAAATAGGGAAAATGTACGAGTGTTCGTTGGTTTTCGACATTTTCTTTTTGTTGTAATGTGTACAAAAATAATCATTACGATGCTGTTTTTTATACGCGGACGATTTTTATAAATGAAAAACAATACAAATAATATGTACCTATTTAATTATTTATATTATACTTAAATATCATATTTATAATATGTGTCTGATCAAAATTAGAATAGAAACAATAGCAATTAGCAACCATTTTTTTCTTTTATGATTATTTGGGTTATTTTTATATTTTTTTTCGATTCATAAAATATTGTATATACTTATATAAGTATAAGTATAAGAACGTGTTTGTCGTGCAGGCAGCTATAGCTAAAACCGTTATTTTGGATGTTCTGATACGCCATCCGCGGCAATCAGATAATGTTAATATTGGTAATATTAGTCATTAGTAGAATAGTAAAAAGAAATAACAATGATTATCTACCGATACTGATATGAGTAACTACCAACTACTAAACTAGTGAGTATAAAAATAGTAACTACTAATTTTTCTAATAATCGAATTACTCCATTAATTCAAATGTTTCTCTCGATTATTCCCAGCACTACTCTATTGTACAAATATTGTTTTTGAGCTGAATGTACAGAATAATTTTATATTTGTTAAATTCTGTGTTTAACAATTAGATAAAACCTGGTGGAAAAAATATTGGTGCTATGTTAATTTAGAATTAAGGCACGAATATATTAACATTAAACGATGTACGTACACTTTTTAATAACTATGTTTTGTAGTGATGGCATGAAGTAATAACAGTGATTTTAAAATAGCGATCACAGACTGATCTCAAATATCGATGATACCCCTTATACCAGTAATCAGATACAGATACTTTAATAAAATGAGATCGCTGTGATATTTTAGAGTAAAAATACTGATATAAATGACATTTATGAATGTACAGAAAATTTTCTTTTCTAATTTGCTTGCTTAATTATTATTTCCCAAATTGAAAATGTTTTTCGTTCGTTCCGATTCGATTTTTACAGATGGTCAAAATTTATAGTTATTTTAAATCTTGTTAACCTTTTCATATACGATTCTTTTGTGTTTAATAAAACAATTGTTTTTATTTTATTTATTTATCTTTAACAGTCTTAATTTTCGAATAAAATATTTTATTATTTCATATTTGAAAAAATCGGATGGTTTCATTTAAATAATTTAAAAAATTAATTTTTTAATTGTTTGACCCGAAGAGGGGGGGTATTATACAAAATACACAACAATACTATATGGAGACTTGGATGTGAACATTTTCACACTTTATACATATTACACAGTCAACGAAGATATGAAAGTATATTTATTTATAAATTACAACAATTTGATGGCCCTGAGAAGGGCCGTTTTAAGTTTAAACAGAAGAATTAAAGTGGGAAAAAAATCATTTAACCACCGAAACCGTAAAGGGTACGGCCTTGACGCTTGAGGGCGTAAACTACGTCCATTGCCGTA